>JAVSBV010000138.1:1883053-1895860 GCA_033117975.1 Parotocinclus spilosoma | reverse complement strand
ACCCACGCAGACACGGGGAGGACATGCAGACTCCACACAGAAAGGACCCAAGCCGCTCCACCCTGAGATTGAACCCGAGACCTTCTTGTTGTGAGGCAGCGGTGCTACCCATTGGGCCACCGTGCTGCCATATATATATATATATATATATATATATATATAAAACAACATACTGAAAGATGACTTGCCGTGCCCTGTTTGGTGCACCTCACCTAAGCCTATACTTTACTTTACAGTTTCTGTAATCTCCACAAATTGTCAAGCTAAGCATCCTAATTTCCCAAATGGACGACTGATCATTTTTGCTCACTCTCTCTCTGTCTACAACTTGTGTTTTGCTTGTGCTGACGTGCTAATCTGTGTTCTGTTCTGTGTTACCGAATCTGATGCAGCTCTCAGCCATCCCTCTTTCACACTGTGAATAATGTTCCATCAGGGACAAGGCCTTTTTCCCCTAAGTCAGATGTCTTACTCCCAAGGAATGAGAAGGTTTTTGTTTCAGACTCTTTCTCCAAACTAATGGGTAATGAAACCGCTGCCTAGGACTGTTTCTCTGGGATGCTTTGGACCTTCTTGTCCTCTCTAACAGTGCAGTTTGCCTGACATTTTCTGTGGAATGCAATTTATGAGAGGTAGACTTTTCAGCACTCAGCATGGTCACCTGATCACCAATTCCTAACAATTTTCTATACATAGTTTTTATGGAAAAGTTATCATTTAAATGCCAGTCATAACAAAATGAAAGAAGATCCAAGTACATCTTCCTCACTAAGTTAAATCTAATTGTTGTTGATTGTTGTTTATGAGAGTTTTATTATTTTAATGCTACTCAGACTGATGCTTGAGGGGCATATGTGCTTCTTCAATAATACAATAAATTACATACACTTACCTCATATCATAGATATCATATAAGTCATGATAACTTTGCTGATGATTTTTCTGCCATGGGAAATCATTGCAAGAAAGACAATATGAGCAACCTGAATAAAGGGCTGTTCCGTGTTTTTTCATCCTCATAGAAGTTGGTTACGTATAAAATGAAGAAGAAACCATAAGTGATTTCTTAATATTAATATATTTTATTGTTGATCAAAATTATTTCACACACACAAATATAGAGCGGTGGTTTTTCAATTGTCTTCTTGTAACATTGGTTTTATATTTAAAGTCCCACTGCTGTGGGTGATAGACTTTAAGTCACTCAGCAGAAAACCGCAATAATGTCTAAATTCAGTGATATTTTTGTACCAAAGCTGTCTGTTTAATCATCTGTAATAATTGATGTGCCTTAAACTATTATATCTCTATCTCTACAGACAGAGAAGGGAGTGTGTGCCTTGGGAAAGTACACTTCCACACTGGATATGTACTTATCCTAAATATTGTTTGACCTTCTTGGCGAGAGGCCATCACTCTCTACGCAGATGGATTTTCAGTGCATTAATCCTCTACATCAGGTGGGTTCTGTCAAAGTACTAAACTTAAATACTCCAGCCCATTCATCTTTGTGCTGAGGCCGAGGCTCTGTCAGCAACCAGACAAGCTATTTCCACCACTCTCTCTCTCTTTCTCTCTCTTTCTGTCTTTTGCTCTCTCTCTCTTTATCTCTCTCTCTCTCTCTCTATCTGTGTGTCTCTCTCTCTTTCCCTCTGTCTCGCCCAGCACTGTTCAGCACTAAAAAGAGAAAGCAGATCTTAATCAGTTTCGCATGTAGTATGGCCAGGGCCTGTGCCTGTGCCTGTGTGTGTGTGTGTGTGTGTGTGTGTGTGTGTGCGCGCTGCACGCACGTGCATACCCTGTCTCTTATCATAACCTTAGCTTTTGTAACACATAGCTACAATAACACTCAAGTTCATATAAAGACCCATCAAATATTATGACAAAAATGCATGTTCTTGCACATCGCTGTGATTGTAAAGTGGCAATGGTACTTTTATGGTGTTCCAATATTTAAAATGTCTTTGTAATTGCCTATTTATAGTTTACACTCACTGTTAATTTCTACATTTACATTTATCCCATTTTCACATATACCTTTCCACGGACACTTAGGGGTCACTGTTGCTATATCATGGGTGATCACCTGACCATCTTCACCCCCCTTAATCAGAGGCCAACCATGTCTGCATTTGACACCTGAACTGTCAGAGAGGCCACCAGCACTCGAACACAGATACTTTAAGTGCTGGATTAACTTATTATATCCTGTGCAGCCAAAAAAAAAAAAGGTTGAACAGTTTAAACCTACGTTACATATTGATTTAAGGCCACGCCCTTTTTGTGCTTATTAGGCTGGCAAATAAAAAAAAAATGAAATTAGAAAATAACGGTGATATTATTCAACAGGGATTGTTATTCTGCACTACATGTGTTAATGCAGCACACAGTGTAAGTCTTTATGCAGCACTTTTAATTGAACAGCAGTTTTTTGTAATATGCGATCTTATTACTTCTCAATTCTCCTATCCCTCTTCTCCCTCTTCTCCTCCAGTCTGGTGAATAACTTGATGGGATGAGTTCATTCCCTCCTCCCCATTAGGCGCCCAAACGGCCGCGTCTCAAATCGCTCTGATTGATTCCTCCTCGATTCCCACACTACGTTTCGTGCGTTAAAGTATTTATCTTCATAAAGCACCGATACGGGCCTGGGGTGCGCTCCAAATGAAATCCCTTTTAGAAGCGTAGGTCTGGTTCACAAGGAATCCCATTAATCCTGCCTCATATTGCCGTCCCAACTGCTACTCTTACAATCAGCAGAGTCCTTTCTTACATACAGGGTGTATTACAGGGTCGTGCGTGGTGTGTAACTGTATCTCTGCTCTATATGTACAGTGTACACTACTGGCACTTATACATTTATTATTATATAGGCCCTTTAAAATCTCAATATTCAGTTTGCATTGAGACAATGTAAAATGTATTATTTGACATACAAAAATCCAAAACCAAGAAGCTTAAGTCAGCCTGTTAGAAAGTTAAAATTATATTCCTGTTGAGAAATCTCGTTTAATTATGATATTGTATGTATGTATATATTTGATATTCATTTTAGTAAACGCCAAAACGTTTTTATTTCAATAATAATATTAGGTGTTTTTATAACGATGTATTATCATTCAAATGGTTTTCTTACACATCTGAAATTGTACTGTGGCTGTTTTGAAAGACAAATTTATTAATAACTGACCTTATGATGATGATAATGATGATGATGATGATGATGATGATGATGATTTGTTTAGTTTGTGTATTCATGCTAAATCTGCTACAAACCCTATTTAAAAGCAAAACAAATAAATAAATAAATAAATGTCTTTGAATTTAGCCTAATCAATGTAACTCGCAGCAGCAACGTAATTTTCATAAGCAGTTATAGTCACCTTTAGGTTTCTTTTTTTTTTTTTTTTTGGTTGTTAGGTTTTAAAAAAAGACATAATAACTACTAAGTGATGCAGTTGAACGATGCTTGTTATTCTTGTATCATCATCTTCATCATTAAGAACAAAAAGAACAATATGCTGCAGCAATAAACTTTATTTAATATACCGTCAAGTAATATACCGTGAGAGAAATTAAAATAAATTAAAATCTATAAGGACATATATACATATATATAGGGAGAGAGAGTGAGAGAGAGAGAGAGAGAGAGAGAGAGAGAGAGAGAGAGAGAGAGGTGCAAATAGCTTGTCTGGTTGCTGACAGAGCCTCGGTCTCAGGTGAAAGAAACCACAGGACTCTTTTAAAAGCCTGTAACCAAGTATACAAAATCGCATAATTTATCAGAGTATGTTTTGTAAAAAGTGAAAATAATATTCTGCTTGTCTCTATACGTTGTACTACAACATGCTTTTTATTTAGACCGTAATGAAACGTAAACAATTTCTGCGCAATTGATTTGGTGACTGACAGCTGAACGCTCAAGTAGTTTTAGAGTAATTTCCCACGGAAATGTTGGAGGTAATGAGTGGCTTTATCAGTGGTGCTGAATCTACGCCTTCCTGTGCTCTCCCTAGGAGTGTGGTGTGAGTTTAAAAAGCTCCTGGGGATTCCTTGGCCTTTTTATGATCTTAACCCAGGAGGTTTGACGCAGGTTTGGCTCCGGGTGCGCGCTCTGATCCGGCGGGGGTTCAGGAGCGCGCGGCCGTTTGTCCGCCTGCTGAGAGTCCAGCCGTGAGGGAGGGAGGGATGGAGGCTGCCCGGTCGGGAGTCCAAACATTTGTCATCCACTGAAAGAGAAAACATCAACAAGCACTAAATAGCGCCTTCAAAAGCGGAGTGGGATGTAAAACCAGCAGGGCGACAGTAACACTTTAATTGTTGTTTCAGCGAGGCGTACGAGAAGAACCCACATGAACGCGCATCGTCTAGCCAATTGGCGTGCACGCCCACGCTAATCAAAACTCTAACCAATTAAAATGCAGCACGCGCCCGGTGACATCAGCTTGAATACGTTAATGCGTTTAGGGTTAATGGGTAGTTTTCAGTAAAAATAGGACGAAAATCTAATCAATTTTACATTAACTCCTATTAGCGGTCAATATTACCCAGAATTAAGATGATTATGATAATTTAGCAAATATTTAAATTAGATATTAAAAATTTGGACTTTAATATTTACATATAGGTACTAATTATATAACTATTACACAAAAAATACATATATAATCCTAGTGGCAATAGGCCCCTATAACCTTAACCATATTCCTGATCGGGGTGGTGTTCCAAGAGTTTTATAATTTTTATAATTATATCATTCGTAATTTGGGAGCATTTTCCAAAACAATTATGAGTATTCTGACCCATTGGTAACTATATAAGTAGTCTACTTCTTATCTTGACTTTTACTTGCTGTTCTACCTCAAAAATATAAGCGACCACTAAAACTTACGTAATCACTATTTTTATTACAGTGAAACAATGCGTTTAGCTAGGTCAATATAAAACAACATTTTATTCAATCACCTTACTTTCTTATCCGCTTGATTGTGGGTCACAGGAGAGCAAGTGCCTAGCCGGAGGCATAGGGTGCAAGGTACAACCCATTATTGGGCACATACACTCGTACACTGCTCATACACATATTACACACTAGGGATACTTTAGCCAATGAACGTCTTTGGACCATGCCAGGAACCAGAGTACCTGGAGAAAACCACCAAGCCACCAGGCTGCCTACATGAATTTAATAAAATATATATTGATTTTTGAAAGCTTAATTGCGTCATATACACAACATCCAATGGCAACAAAAAGTTTTTGGAAAGATTTTGGGGCATTGTGGGAAATGTAGTGTCTGTAGTGAATTGGCAAGAGCTTGTGATGTAGTGCTGCTCAGCAATGCGGAATAATACGGACTTTTTACAACCGTGATTTTGAATGAAGCGCAACAACATTTTACGGATGGCGCCTCTGGCTGCATGGTGTAGTGGTTAGCGTTACAGGCAATGTACATCGTTTTTATTTATTCCATGATTTACAGCATTTATCTCACATGAAAAATTAAAAATTCATTTTGATTCGAGTGATTTAAATATTGCTTAGTTATAAGTTTGATAATTATAGTTATTTTCTAATTATATTATTGTGATATAAGTAATAAGGAAATGTATTTTAAAAGGTGTTCGGTTTTTAGCTTCAGCATTTAAGATTTTGGATAACATTCGCAAAACTGACTTCATTAAAGTTCTTAAAGCTGTTCGTAAAACGTTAGAATTAATCGTTATTTAAAAAAACGCAAGCAAGATCAGTTTCCCTGGTTGCAAATTATCCAAATTGTTTTAGCGTGTTTTTGTTGTTCTTGTTGTTTATTTCCAGTCAGTTTTCGTTAGGACCTGTGCGCGTTCGGAGCTAGTCGTATGGTTGCGTATAAAAACCGGACCTGATCTAAACGCTGTTCGATCTAAGCAGCTCTCGCATAAGTCCCTCACAAAGTCAAGGTTAAATATCACCTCACGGGCCCGCGTCGTTAATGCCTACAGCGCGCATGTCCCCGCAGCTGTTTGTGCAGGCGACTGAAACAAGCAACTGCTGAAGGACAAATGTGATCAGAGATCCGCCTGGAGGACAAGGTGTGACGCTCTGAGCTGCTGTGAGACGTGAGGTTTCTGAATACAGCCACCTCAGGAGCAATTCCTCATCACTGATGTAACGTAGACTAATCCTTCATAGAATGTAGTTTATAGTGCACCTGTTCCGATCTATGCGCGGGAGAAGCCTGCAAAACAATCATACAGACATTCGTATATAATCACGACCTTGCAAATGTATTTTAGAGCACCCTGGTAAAAATGGAAACAGGTTTGATTCGAGCCTATTTTTAAATGAATCAAACCTTATTTATCACTGTAACATAAAGTTGAATTAGAGTGAGGATAGGCTACAGTTACAGTACTATTTATCTACAGAAATGTCATTAGGAATGTTGCTTAGAAATAGAAAGGGCAATATGTGTGCGAGTCATGCAATATGATGGTAAAAATAATTCCACAACCACTCTAGCAATTCCGTAGCCTTAACCTCGTCTGCCAGGATGACAATTTCAGCTGAATATTAATTAGCTATATAAATACACTGCTCAAAAAAAAAATAAAGGGAACACTTAAACAACACAATGTTACTTAAAGTGTCCCCTTAATTTTTTTTGCAGTATACATATATATATATATATATGTATATATAAAGAGAGAGAGACAGAGAGAGAGAGCTTAACTGTCATCTGTTTTCAGTTTAAATTTATGTTTAAGAAATTAATAGAACAACGTTAACAGTTAATAATATTAACAATGGTGACAAAAATGTAATTGATATATGCTAAGCTGTAACTCTATGCCTACTGTATTAAGTAGCTACTGAAATAAATGACATAATAAAATAGGCATGCGGTTTTGGTACAAATTATACATTTGCTATCGTCTGTACATTTTTATCCTCAGTTTTTATGTTAAAACGTAACAAAACATTTACATGAAAATAAGACTGGGTCATTGCTGGCAATATTTTAAATACCTATTTACGAAATAAGCAGGTTTTTTAGGACCTTCCTTGTTTATTTTCCACCTTTAAGTAAACAAGTGGAAGTTATTATTATTATTATTATTATTATTATTATTATTATTATTATTTTGAATATGACCTATATAATAATGACATAGTGGCTGCAGCGTTTGTATTATCCAAATCACGTCGAAAAAAGGCACGAGCACAAGATACAAAAGCTTCCATCGGACCACATGATTGATTACGTCAGGTGTTCTGCTTGTGATCGGCGTTTAAATTGGCCGAAAGGAAACCGGCGGAATTAACAGTGCTGTGGAGACATGAGAGCATAGGCATCATATCAGACGTGTCACAAAGCGCTGCAGGTCTGTGGCTGAATTTCCATGAAATCACAGTGAATGTAAGAAAAATGTAGCACATCTGTGAGTCCAGAGAGCTGCGTTCTGTCCCTACAAACACCGTCTCAGATATTTTATCCATGCACATTGATTAAAGCCTGAACACCGAGTAACCAATAAAACAGGACACTGTAACTGTAAACTGTAAGGTGCACCGATATCCGTTTTGGATTAAAATGATATCCTTGTGAACTAGTAGACTACGCTTTAGAATTTTAAGTCGATCTGCAAGCAATTCAATTTAGCGTTTTTTCTTATTCAGCAACATTTTAAAGACGTCTGAAGCTAAATGTTTCTATATTGTTTATAACATGAACACAGATTGTCTAACTTTCTCAAATAAACTTTTTCTTCTGCTCGTTTTACGTCATTCGTGGTGCTTAGCTTGAGATTTAGTTACTAATTATTTTTGCATCTCCAGATTGATAGTCCATATTTATAAAGACAGTAAATGTACTTAATTATTTGTTAAAATTAATTACAATTATTAATTATTATTAAGAAAAGTCATTTCGATTGATGCAATGTATTGACTTCATCCTCTTTACAATTGTGTGTGTGTGTGTGTGTGTGTGTGTGTGTGTGTGTGTGTGTGTGTGTGTGTGTGTGTGTGTGTGTGTGTGTGTGTCATTGTAGCTCATTTGCCATAAAACAAACTCTTCATCTCGGCTCGGTGTCACCCACGTGGACTGATGTGGATCCTGTCTAATAGAATGTCGTGCTGGGAGAGGGCTTTGGCTGCTTTGGTCCCTCTCCTCTTGTCACCATATGGTGCTCCTGGCATGAACAATACGACGTCTCGGTGAACTCGTTATGACATTGCCACAGGCTCGCGCGAGGCAAACATATACTATAATCGGTTATTAAAAGCTGGATACAATCTGATTCGGATATTGACATTTTTGTATTGTCTGTTTTTGTTTGTTTGTTTTACCTTGTTTTCATTTTTCTTTCCCCCTTTAGATTGCTTCATATAGCTATTCCCCAGAGAGAACCTAAAAGCTAAAAAAAATCGTACAAAAAATATATATATATATATTGTGGACACATACTACTGGTTTATACGGGGTGTTACAAGGCATTTTATTTAATCGAATGCCATTTTATTATTCACCACATAATTAGCACACATTAAAACACGTTCATTTAAATGATCCAAAAACCGAAGAATGATGATTCAATAACACATATTTGAAACATAGGAAAATAGAAGATCTGTGTGCTATTTAACTTGCGGGATGGCATACAGGCTACTTTTGGATAACCATATGTTTCACGTTCTGTGAACAAATGCAATGTGAATTAAAGCTCCAAGAGGACGAAAATAACACGATGGCGACTATGCACACAAAAAACACGAAACTATTTATGGGATGCAATGGCAGCTGCTTTTGGGGATTGCATGATAGCAGATCTGTGGAAAAAGCCGAACTGACACTTACCTGTCCCTTCGTGCTTACAGAAGTTCGTGTGCAGACATTACAGCAGAAGCTCCTCATCGGTAAACACTGCGAGAGAAGCACAGGCTGCATGCGCTCGAGCTTTTACCTGCGCGTTATGGGAGAATCGGATCTAACCAAACCACATACGCGGTATCAGGAGCTTACGTGCAGGCTGAACAACCTAAAATTGAACTCACAGTCTAAAAGAAGAAGCTACGCGCAACTACACGCTGACTAACCCTAACTCCAAGTTCTTATAATAAAGCAAACAAGCGGCTAAAAACAATTACGCGCGTAATTACGCACAAACTAAATAGTAAAGCTGTGGCGTTTCAGGTTCAGGTTTATATTAAATGTAGCATGTTTAATAAAAGGCTTTCACTGTAGTATCCATGCTGCTATTGTGCTCTACGCATCACTCTTTTTGAATTGTTCAGTTGTTTGAATGTTTACATTTCAGAGAAAAATCAAGTTATATTGTTTAATTCTGTTGTATATCGATATAAAGGTAGTGTTTTTGTTTTTTTTTTCAATTGTCAATTATGTTCAATGCAATTGCAGGTCTGGTTCCCAGTAGTGTAAATGTGTTTTGTATTTTACGCGTGCGTCCTTCTAATCGGTCCTCATATTTGAATAATTAGCCAGTCCTATAATGAAATCACTGCGCTTTGTAGGACTCGTTGGCGAGAGCGTCTTTACTAATTGAGTCTATGGAAGGCTATGTATTCAGTAACGAGAGCGCGCTGGGCTTTTTTTTCAGACAGAGACGGAGGCGCGTGGAGCACGTGGGTCGTCCTAAGTGGGAGTGGGGTGTCAGATGCATAAACATCTCTCGCTTCTCTTTAAACTTTCGCCGTCACCGCGGGGGGAAACGCCTCCTATTCTTGCGTCCAATTAATTAATATGGTCTGGCCCTTTAAGACGGAGCAGAGGGTCAGCAAGTGGGGTAGAGTTTCTCTAATTGAACTTCGCCCAATCAACAACAACTCGTTAGCGATCGCTTGTTCTGTGTTTTCTCTTCCCGACGGCTTATTTTGGTGTGGAACAACTCGTGGCCCGCGGGCAGTGCCGTCTTTAGCCAAACGACGTCTTCATGGAGCTGGTGGAGAGCAGCACGACTCGAGCTAACGGACTGTGCCTGTAAGAGCGCAGCGCGCGTCTCGGGCAATGGTGTTTCACTCCAGAACTTCGAATATCGCCGTTTAAAACGCAAGCCCCCAAGGATCCGGAGAAGTTTATATGCAGAAAAGGGCGATCGCATTCGGTGGCTGGCTTGGAAATAGAAAACTTCTTGGAATAGTTTCTCTTAGGACTGTCATGACCTCCAGGAAAGACATGAAGGCAGCCTCGGTGTTGCAGTCGGCCAGCGACGAGAGGAGAAGGGGTCCTTTGGATCAGCTGCCACCCCCTGCCAATTCAAACAAGCCCCTGACGCCGTTCAGCATCGAGGACATCCTGAACAAACCGTCCGTAAAGAAGTCGGTGGCGAGTCTGTGTCCGCCACGCGTCCTCGAGAAGGTGGCGAGCGGGAACGCAGTGCGAAACGGCCTCAGCACCCCGTCTTCTCCCTTGTGCGCTCTGGAAGAGCTCGCAAGTAAAACTTTCAAAGGGCTGGAAGTCAGCGTTATACAAGCGGCAGAAGGTAAAAAAAAAGTAGATTTTGTAAAATATTCGCTTCATGCTGTTATGGTGCTACTGAAATATTTAGCGTTGCAACAAAACTGGAGAATAAATTCCTTTAAACGCATTGGGAATAAAGTTTTCCGGTCTCCAGGCTCTAATTTTATCGCTTATTTGTCTTTTGGCTTGTATGCTGTAGAATAAAATCCACCAAATTCCATGGCATTAGTCACACCGCAAAGTAAAGGGGTGTTTTCCTTTATATTAGACTGTGTATAAACGAACCTGCCGGCAGTGTGACTCGTTATTCCAGGTTTTCTATCAATTATATCAGAAAACTATTTCCAGCAAGTCCCATTTTTTGTGTGAGGTCAAATCAGATAAATATATACTCGGGCTCTATCTGATATATTTAAACGCCCTTGCCATTTTCTGTAAACATAGATTGTAATTTCTATTTGATCTACACTATTAACTAGTCATTGTGTGTCATTGCATTCCTGTGTCTCTCATTACACTCTGTCTTTAATAAACTCCGTACAGGATAGGTGTCAGTTCGCACGGTTGGTGCGCAAGACCTAAACAAAAAACAAGCTTTGATTAACTTGAGATGTTTTGAAAGTGTTTGACAATTAATAGGCGGGTTGATTTGGAAAGCTTTTTTTTCCCGAGAGCAGATGTTTTGCAGCTGCACTGAACAACTGCGGCCTAACGCATTACACACAGATAAGCCCACAGCAAAATCTCCAGTCATTAATAATTATTGTTTTGTAATAAGTCTTTGTATGAGTAGACACGGGCCCGAAATACTTTTATTTACAAAAAAGCATATTCTTATAAACTTATTCTTATAAGTTATCCTCATTTTAAAAACTTTTTTTTTCTTCTTTTCCCAACACTAGGCCGTGAACATCTGAACGCGTTTGGTCAGAGGCAGGTGTCAAAGAAGCGGCGGAAGTCTCGAACTGCGTTTACCAACCACCAGATCTACGAGCTGGAGAAGCGATTTCTTTATCAAAAGTACCTGTCACCGGCTGACCGGGATCAGATCGCGCAGCAGCTCGGTCTCTCTAACGCCCAGGTCATCACTTGGTTCCAGAACCGACGGGCAAAGCTCAAGAGAGACTTAGAGGAGATGAAAGCGGACGTGGAGTCGCTAAAGAAGATTCCACCACAGGCGCTGCAGAAACTGGTGACTATGGACGAAATGGAGGATGCGCAGGGCGGCTCTGCGCCCATCTCCCCCAGCGCGTCACCGTCCGAGCGCGGCTTCAGAGTCTTCCCTCAGTCGCCACCTTCATCCCGTGGCCAAACCACGGACGAGTTCTCCGAGGAGGACGAGGAGATCGAGGTGGACGATTGAGAGCAGGCCCCTCTCTTTCCTGTACTTGAGCGATTCTTATTTTTTTTTCTTTTTATCCACAACAACTTTTGCACGAATGTTCGGAAGACCTTGAAACTCTCTCTGTCTCTCTGTCTCTCGCTCTCTCCTTCGTTTATGTTTTAATTTATTGCAAGGATTGTTAAGGAGCCCACGACTGAAGACGTGCTGAAAAGGAGTGCTTTTTTCCCGCTAGGATCTAAATGGTTAGTGATTGTGGTACACAACGATTGCAACATGTCTATGTACATTTTCAGGGTTTATTTGAAGTCACATAATATGAGAGAAAAAGCTTGTTTCGTTGCTCACACATTTTCATTCAAGGTATAGCTGCTAACGATACGCATCTGCCAAATGTGATTTTTTTTTTTCCCCGCGACGAACTTCTCAAATATATACATTTATATTTATACAAGGCACAACAATGTGCCTCATGTGAGGCAAAACAATTATTCGCTCAATTAATTAAACGAATAGCTCAAATTATTACAACTTATCATTGCTGAAACTGGTCCATAAAAATGGGGAAACCCCACTCTTCTCAAAACTTTGAAGAGATTCGACTTTCCAAATTAGTCCCAAGATAAGGGACATGGTTGTGTGTATAAATCATCTTATGACAAAGTTATTGTAGCATTCTATTTAATCACCACTTATGTAAATAAAGGGTATATGATATTTCAAACTGGTTTGCACTTCGAGCTGAATATCTGGATCTGCTTTGTCATGTCTTTATATTATTACGGTGTACAAGTGGATTACCATTAACATAACACGTGGTTTCTATTTTATCCCAACAACAGACTGTCTTTTCTTTACGTGGCTACTCATTCTGTGTGTTAAGTGGCTCGAGTTCAATTGGGGCAGTTAAACAAGGGAACAAGCCCCACTCTTAAAACACACACACACACACACACACACACACACACACACACACACACACACACACACACACACACACACACAC
>JAVSBV010000138.1:1852974-1868493 GCA_033117975.1 Parotocinclus spilosoma | reverse complement strand
GTGTCGTGTGCGTGTGTGTGTCGTGTGCGTGTGTGTGTCGTGTGCGTGTGTGTGTCGTGTGCGTGTGTGTGTCGTGTTGTGTGTGTCGTGTTGTGTGTGTGTCGTATGTGTGTGTGTCCTGTGTGTGTGTCCTGTGTGTGTGTCCTGTGTGTGTGTCGTATGTGTGTGTCGTATGTGTGTGTCGTATGTGTGTGTCGTATGTGTGTGTCGTATGTGTGTGTTGCCAGTGACATGTCTTACAATTATAAAACCGTGTAATTGATCCGGATGGTCCTGCTGGATTTTTGCCTGAGGTAAACATCCTATCAGATGGGACAAGAAATACCTGCAGAATAAGAAGGAATTTGTTCCAAAGTACAGACCAGACTACTGTTTTTAATATTATTTGCCTACTAGTATCAGTACTTATTGATGTTTACTTAGTAAATTAGGGTGCGATATATGACTGCCTGGGCATCATCAGGCCCACTTTACTGGGCCATTTTTCGTAGTTAAATGTTGTTGTGCCCCACTAAAGTCACAGTAGCAAAACAGCAAATTTTATCCAGGACTGCATAGCTGAACTACAGGCCTTGCTATGCAACTTTACCACATGCAATACATTTCTCAAAATTCCACAACATCTTTAAAAAAATAGCGAAAAGTTTAACATTTTCAGTCGGAGCAAGTTTCCCTCAGTTATAAGCGTGGAGTAATGGACATCTGCAAATATTTAAAAGAAAACCAGCCATGCTGCAGGCACAGTAATACTAGCTCAAAGCTTTGTGTTTTGGCTATAGATGTATAACCAATCAAAAGTACATATTAGACCACTAAAGCAAGAGAAAGCATTAACCTAGCAATAGCATCAGTTATGTTATCAGCTGGTGCTCTTATGACTGATTGGCAAGCAGATGGGTACAGCTGTGCCCCTCTAAATTTCACAGTCTAACAAGTAATTTAGAAACGTCCCTGGTTATAGCCAAAGACATTCTTTAAATCTGCTTAACCCGCCACTTCAAAACGTAGGGTGCCCCATATAAAATATTGCTGGTTAAAACAGACATGCATGGGTTGGAAAATATGATATTTTGTATCTCAGATCTTGACTCTTCTGTTATGCTCTTCCTCTGCTGATTCACTTGGCTGAACAGAGAACTCTCACTTACAGGTGCCTCCAATTCAGTATGCTCAATCAATTGACAAAAGTCCAATGCCAAATGTGTGTGAAACGTAGCAAAAACTACAGATGATGATTGGTTACAGATGCTGCGTTGTATCTAATGACTAATAGTTAGCATGCTGTGTCATCGCCTTTAGAGTGTGCTATACACTACCGATACCATAAATAAAGTGTAGTTTTACATTTAACAGCTAGTAAATCAATTACAACACAATTTGACAATGCAAAACTAAGAGTCTTTATACGGAAATGCAGTTGATGTTTCGGCCTGACATATATTAGCAGTTGGCAACGTTTGAAAACAGCATATTATGAATGTCAGATGCTCAGTTTGTTCATCATTAAAATGTATCTACACCTATAAGGTGTAACTGGGTGCCCCCAGTTATCCCTGGTTGAAATCTTCCTATTTTAATGGTTATAAAAGATTGTTTATAATAGAGTTACTGACATGTAGGCCTTGTATTTGAGAAACAAATTTCAGTTGCAGGTGAACTGGCATGGCATTTGCACCCTTAACTCCTATTTACTTAGAGCAACTGCGGAGGTGCATGTCTGGCATCCCCCCTGAATTCCTGTTGCACTGGCTCATGTTGGACATGGCCCAATATAAAGTATACTTTAACACCAAGTACGTAAAATGGGAATTAAGGGCGATATGCCGGACAGTGCTGAGGGAGCGAGGCTACCATTGTAAAACAAGCGAAAGATAAAAAACTTCACAGATGCAAACTTGATTGATGATTGATGTACAAAATTAAAACCATGCAGAAGTTTATAGATTCCAGTTTTATACATCAAATACAGGGGTATGTGTATTAAATCAACATGTTGAAGAATACTGTCCAATAAGAGAATTAAATACAACTTGTATTCTTCAGCGCAAAAGAATGTTCCGTTTTCATAGGTCTAGTATGGCTCAGGATGAGCTTCTAACTAATTACAGGGAGTAGCTGTTGATTAACATTTACATTTAACATGCTTATGCTGTCCAGTGTCCCTCTTTTCCATAATTGGCATTTAGGATTTACCCCAGCTAGTATAGCCAACACACAACACCTGGCCAGGGCAAACAGGGCCAGGACCTGGCCTGTAAATCCATCATCAACAAAACACACTTAAGCTTTGGAACACCTGATGACATCCAGGCCTCGACTGCCTTAGAGACACCGTGTGCAGTAGCAGATAGTAATCATCTTTGATGCTCCAGCTACATTAGCATTGTGTTTGTCCTTTCACCTCTCTTGAAAAGCTTTGATGATTCTCTAAAAAAAAGAAGGGGAACCCTTATTGCCCGCTCTGCGTTAAGGATGGGATTGCTTTAGAGATTATATTCTCCTGTCTAGTCTCCTTCTTACATGCAGGCGTGCTTTCATCTTTTGTGCATCTCTGCCTTCTTAGCATGCAACCTCAGATATATGTCTATCTAGACAATGAGAAAAGGGAATGAGAGGAAGTGACTTTTTTTCTTGCGCAGTTTGTTTTAAGTCCATTCATGATTCTTTAGTGTTGTTTTATTTTTTCACTTCAGTGAAGTGATTTCTCAAAACCACTGGTTGCTGTGTAAAACATAACGTTAGTGTCACACAATAGAACTATAATGTGTAGTGTTCAGTCAGTTTAGCTGGTACCCTGTCAATCCTCTGGTAGTTTGGTAATTTTCTCTTCAGCTGAATTTATATTCAGAATTACTTTACTAGTAATATAACTAAGTCTACAGTTCATATTTCCCATTGCACATTTTCTTTTGTAATTTTAAATGAACATGAAGGAGGATGCAGGTGATTATTGCTTCACTAAGGGAGGAGACGTGTTTACTACAGAAATTACAGCTTTGAAGAGAAGAATTTTTAAAAATAGCTACAAGCATATTTCTTAATCCTTACTGTGTGTGGCAGACCTAGCACACACTGAAACACATCGGTGTGTACACATGCACTCACACACAAAGATAAGGTTGTCTCGCTGGCAAAAAAGCAAGAAATCATTAGATCCATTAATCATTCATGTTGGTAAGGGAAAAATCTCTGCTCTGAATAATTACCAGGAATCAAAAGCTGGGAGTAAGGAGATCAAAGTTAGACATTCTTGGGTAATCTTCCTGGGTTGCAAATCTTTAGTAATCTGGTCTGTCTGATTAGCACTGGTTTGACATGCATCTACTGTATGAAAGGGTGGAGCATAATCAATTAAGACTGAGCTGTGCCATACCTTATTTTTGCCAGGCTGAGATTTGTATAATTTGGCAAACCTCGCTTTCCATTCATGTATGTCTCCTAGCTTGTAGGATCTCCCAACAAGGGGGTATGAACAAGATTAGTAGTAGTAGCTGTAGGTGATCAGCATGTTTATTCTGTGTTGAAAAGGGTAAGAAAAAAGGTGGAGGTTGTGCAATATTGCTTTTCCCCTCTCTCACCTCAAACCTGTGGTATGTCCCCATCTTTTAGCAGTGTTTTGGGTGGTAAATGTTGCCACAAGTTTTATTTACCAAGTATTTCCCTTTAAATGAGAAAAGGATTTCCAGATGATTTATAATACACTGCTCACACAAATTAGGAGATATTTCAAAATGAAATATCACATAATTATTGCTAGCAGTGTATTTGAGATACAGTAGTACTAGTAATAAGAAAACATGTATTGTGAAGCATGTCTCAGTCTGATGTTTAATCGTGGAGTGTACCTGCCACTGTTTAGTTTATAAGTTTGTTTAACTTAATTTTTTTTTTAGAAAGTTTAGATGAGTGCAAACTGAAGCTGAGTTAGTCAGTGGTTCTGTCTGCTCTTCCATTTGAGACTGCATTCTTTTGAGACCACCTGTTAGTCCAGCTGACATTCCAGGATTTTTTCTGTCTATGTGCCAGGCAATTTACCAAATTGGAAAGTTGGAAAGTTACATTTATTTACATAGCACAGGAACCCCAACCTGAGGTGGCAGTGACGAGGTTAAAACTCTTTGAGACATGAAGAAAGATGTCTGGTCAGATGTTTTTGAACACCCATATGTTTCCAATTTTTAATTCATATTTACAGTTTACTCAGTGTATAATATAAAACACACATTATTAAAGATAATTAAATAACTGAATATTTAAAAATAAAATTGTATATACTTTTTTTTGATCAATCAAATAGCTCTTTGTGTCTGCATTAGATTAATTGGTTGCTTTAAATGAGTGTGTCTGACCTGTATCGATGTAAACTTGCTTTTGTGAATAATAGCTGCAGATGTAGTAGTAACAGACCAGTATTAAATATACATTATTTTTAAATTTGTGCTTAACCTATACACCAAAAAGCCCTCTTTCGACAGGTGATGCATTTAGCACTGCCACCTAACATTAAGTGAATATGCGTTAGGTCAATTGACATTTCTAAAGTGTCTCAGTTTGATATAGTGTGTGTGAATGCTTTACAATGGCTAGCACCCTTTTCAAGGTTTGTTCTGGTGTGCCATTCTGTGCCTTTTTAACACTGAATTAGTTTTAGCATGTACATATTGTGTATTCTGAGATAATAAAAAACAATTACAATCTGTATTGTTTATTATTTCTATGGCAGTTCTAAGGAGTGGATATATCTGGGTGAACAGGAGAGAGGTTTTTTTTTGCAGCAGGTAGTGCAGGTGGCCACTGATGAAGCAGGGTACTAAACATATGCAGCCTCATAGACATCTGGTGCACAATGGAATTGTCTGCAGCCCATTAAAAGTACTTTAACCAGTAAAACCATGTTGATATAAGCGTAATTAGAGCTTCTAGGTCTGTGTTTACATTCATGAGTGTACTTTTTTCTTGTAAAGCAGCCTTGCCTCTAAGAGAGGAATAATGTAAATACAAAATAATACCAGTGGGTGGTAAATCCAATCAGTCACTTTTATTGAAGGTTATTAAAAAACAGCCCATTCCTCATAAATTGCTGACTTATGAATAGGCATTAAGGGCAAGCATTGAATCCAGAAAGATTCCTGTCGCAGCTGAACAAGCGTAGCATCTTTAAATTATCCTGTGTAATGCTGAGTGGCATGCTAACATGGTGGCTTGGACAAAACCTTAGAGAATGTGCCCGCCAGCAGATTTGTCTGTGATTGGAAAGCCTTTAATTTTCCTGCAGGTTCTGATCAGAGGGTGGATCAAAGTTATAGAGATTAAAGGAGAATAGCCCCTGCAAGGAGAGCACTGTACAATTAATGGGGCTTTTACAAATCTGCACAATTTCTGCTAGTAATCAGCAAAGGCAATTACAATTACCAATATTAGGTCATGAACTGTGCCTGAAATGTGGAAATAAGAAACACAACCAAGGAACTGTGTTCACTAGCATTATGCTTTGGAATGTTGAGTTTCAGAAATTGGGTGGTGGAAATCACATGATTTGAAAAGTGATGTTTTAACTGCTGCAGTGTAAAAAGCTGCCATGCATAAGAAGCCTAATTGTATAGCTGCTCCCCAACATACAATGGTTAAGTTTTAATGAAACCCAGTGTATTGTAAATCAAGGAATTTAGATATACTATATATATCATAGCGCAGCCTACTGTAAACATGCTTAAAACTATTTCACCTACAGTTCAGGCATGATCATCAAAAGAAAGTGCACTGTTTTATTTAGTTATTAGTGTTGAATATTTCATGTATAATTTTCAGATTACTGTATTGAAAGTGAAAAACAAAAACAAATGTATTGCCCATTGGGGACTGACGGTGCTGCTGCTCAGCTTAGTCAGCTGGCTACTGACTGGATACCCAACATACAGCAGTTGCATATATCACATGCCCAGTGCCAAATCTAAATTAAAAATTAATAATGCATTTTCTGCTGAATGTGTATTTATGTTTGTGAGTCCCATAATAAAAAAGCACCTGAATTGCCTCCAAATGACATGGGTACATTAAGCACACAATAGAGCTTTCTATGAGAAATCTATAGATACAGTATAATAACCCCAGTTTTAGAATGTCAAGCTCAAGGTCCCTATGTGTATAATAGCACCCATATGGAAAGTGTGGGGTCTGAAAAACAAGAAAGCCTAAGGGGAGGATGCTGTAGTACCACAGTCCCAACCACAAGAGCTGACTGTCCCAACCGGCATGTGGTCTGCTTCAGCGTAACCTCATTTTCCTCCACGTTATCTTGGCAGACAACTGTGGCTTTTCCTGCAACAATTTATCCTAATTCACTCATCAAATGATGACCAGGGGGCAAATAAACAAAGCATGTCTAGTTAAAGGAGCACTGGAACATTTCTTTTGACGTCACCTTTTGCATTGATTGCAAAAAAAATGGCATGCTGGCCTGGCTCCAGCTGGCCAAGATCTTGTTTGATTTACAGTCATTCAAAGCTTTAAAGAGGCCAGTGCGCCAGTGCCAGTGCTGATAATTTAGCTTATCTTTATGTCCTTTTCCACATTATGAATGTATATATATATATATACATACAATATACAAGTTAGTTGTCACATAAGGTGCTTTTCAGACCAAACAGTTTTAGGGACTAATTTTGGAGGAACTACCCCCACAGTGCTCCCATAAGGACTACATTCTTTCAAGGTCTTTTTATGGTTTGTGTTCGCATTGCCAGTAGGAACGTGGTGTGACACTGAAGTGACGTTGTACCTCCTCTATTGCATATTGGCTCAGTAAAGCATGGACTTCACTGCCAGTCCATTTTTTTTCCATTTTACAATCAAAGTTCTGTTGTTTGTACGGCAACCGCTTTACAAGTCTCTCTCTCTGGGGGAGGGCATAAAAGCCCCCCACTGCTGCAAGAGCAACCCTTATCCAGCCCAGCAATTGACTGTAATCCTGCCCAGGGCATATGTTCCCTGCATTCTCCGAGGCATTGGTGGTCCCTAGATTGTGCATACTAATAAATGTTTGCTTCTTGTCATAATTGCTGTTTGTCAGTATATTTGGGTTATAACTCATTTGATTTGACTCATTGGTTGTGCAAGTCAGACATCTTTTCTGTGATTTGTATCACTGGATTTTTATCAAATCAACTTCACTATGTTGCAAACCATTCTATGAGATTATTTTTTGCAACAGCCTTGCTGTTCTTTAGGATGAAGTGAAATTTACCTTCTTGCAGTGAAATGGATTGGAAAGTCAAATATTTAGGACTAGGGACAAAGCACTAAAGCAGAATTCTATAGGTTTAATGCATTAATGAGCATTAAAGGAAACTACCTTGCATAGCAGTAGATGGAAGTAGCCTGTTTCCTGAGTTCCTTGTAGATCAATCAAATATTTGAGAACCAAAATAAAAAAATCCTTTCAAATGTGGAGAATATATTTAATTACACATAAGATTATAAAATCAATCTCACCAAATGTGAACCATGTTGCTATGCAGTGAAATTGTGTTGGTTATGAACCAAAAGAAGTTCATAGCCTTTTGAGTCCCATATGAAAATGTAACTGTCAGAAGAATGGGCCAATGCCATATTCAAATAGGTTTAGTCAAATCTTACAGGGGGAGGTGATTAAGTGTGTGTATAATGGCGTCGATGGGAGAGACAGAGTTTGATAAGGTGGGGGCTGCAGTCTCCAAGCCGCCCCGAGTAGAAATTGATTTCCCATTTGGCTGGTCTGTGTGGTTCAATCAGTTACAGGCATGTGTGAAGAGGTGAGACAGAATGAGATAGATGCAAAGCTTCAAAAGCCTACAGAGAAATTTTAAACCAGATTATGTGGGGGCTTTTATCACATCAAACCCATTTCATTTAAAGATGTATAGGTAAATGTTTGAACTGCACATAAATTAAGATCAATGTTTCTTTCGTTTGACCTGAGACCTCTTGGACACAGGGTGCCCTCTCTCACTTCTAACTTCTAAAAGTTTTTTCTTCTGTTGGCTTTTTTTTGTTTACTGGAGAGGGAGCACGAAGGTAGACCTTTTTGGACAGATCATTGTCTGAACCGCAATTAAATTTTGAATTACACAGCTTGAGAAGCCAAACTGTCTGGGATAAGAATGTCGTCTCTTGCCAATGGTGTTGGATGAGCTTCAGTTTTGATAACACCTGATCTATGTGTCAATAATTCATATCTACTGTTTCAAAGATGCTAAGTGAAGCAATTCACAAAGTTTCATAACATGTCACAATTTAAACTGAAGATCTAATATGTGCATTGTGTGAAAACAAAGAGTGGTGGAAAGAAAATGCTGTACTACAACAATGCAGAATTGACAATGTTAGCCTAAGTGGATGTTCATTTAAGCTGAATTTTTAGCAGTGCGTTTGCTTCTATGTTAACTTGAGCAGGTTGCATATCAAACCTTGTCAACACATGCACCAATACTTGGGAATGTACTGGATATTATGTGGTTAGATGCTAATATTAATAATGTGATTGCTACCCCTAAAGTTGGGTTGACAGTTGAGAGATCATGACATTAACGTGGATAATGTGAGAACAAAATCAAGTAAATTACAGATAAAGACAAACTGACTCATTTTGAGGTAGGTGAAGCTATTTTTCAACACACTGAAGACAGTCAGAAATTATTTGTTAAATAAAAATCTAATGTTGTCATTTATGACAATATTAACTGTAAATAAATTGGGAATGTACCACTAGGGAGAAAGATAAGGCAAGTGATTAGGTGTTAGTTAAAACTACACCAAAGCCAGAGTTTTGTGAGACTTCAGTTACTGATGGTTTAAATGACTATTGTGGAACTGTCATGGTCAGAACATCGGTGTAAAATTTATTTAAGAGGAGAGCTCTGAGGTGGTAGTTAAAAATAATACATCATGAGGAATGAAATGAGATATACAAATATACAGAAAGCTTCATTTAAATGTGTAAAAGCACTGAGCTATACATCAGTAAAGGTCGTGAGAGATAAAAAAAAAAAAAAGCAAAGCAACAAGCAGATATGATTGGAAGTGTTTGAGGGGGTAGAGGCTGGTCAGATAATCTCTGGACATTGCAACAGCGGCCCCACTCATACTCGTTCTGTCATTCAGAAATGAAATAAATGTATATAAGACAGATTTCGGGTGGCACAATGGTGCAACAGTTCAACAGCACAATCGTCACGCAGCGCCTTAAGCAACAAAGAATATGAATGAATGAATGAATGAATGAATGAAAACTGTATTATAATTCTTAAGCTGGATGGATGGATGTGGATGAACAGGTGTTACATGGTGCATAACTGTAACAGGAATGGACCAATTTCAGAAAAGGACAATCAAACAGTAGATTATGATTGTCCTGTTAACCCAAATGTCTACAATTGTTCACAAATGTGATGCCAAATCTGTCCAGAAGCCAGTGACAAGTCTCAAGCCTGGGTCAAACCAGTAACCTAGCATCTTAGAATGCTAACAGTGTGGGTTGCGTATGCATAAGCCTGCACCCTCACCAGGGATAAACCACTGCAACCCTGTCCAGAATAACTGTGAATAAAAGCTGTGAAAAAAGGTGATTCATGCCTCTTTATTGGCCAGTCACTGCAAAAGTTGCTAGAGAACTGTCTTAACAGTGCATGTTTGCATCCCATTAGAATGGAAGTAAAATAACAGGATACTTAAAAATATTTGCTTTATCTTTCTTTCAGCAATAGAAGAAAATGTCTGCAGCTAGGAGGCAGTAGTTCTGTAGTCTCTCTTTCTCTCTTTTTCAAGGTGTATGAGCGAGTGAGTAAGTGAGTGAGGGTCCGGCATTAGTGTAAATTGTAAAATGTAATGCAGAATCAAGGGTGGAGACGTGCAGCTGCTTATGATCTACGGCATCTGGTGTATGTGTCTGGGTGTGTGTTCAGTTGTCTGAATCAGTGCTGCATAGTATGGGACTGGGATTGCCTAGTGGACTTTTTAAGCATAATTTACCCCATCAGTTAGCTCGATAGCATGGAACATAACACATCAATTGCCCATATCAAACACTGTTATCACTGGCAATGCAGCGATAATTCAGAATGTCATCACAGTAATATACACACTTTCAAACTCCTTGGGGTATTGCCTGAATAATTATGATGAATTAATCTACAGCCATGCATTTGATGAGACATAAAACCAAGCAAACCTCTGAATTTGATGTGTGTTCTCGGAATACTGTAGGTAGCAACATAGATAAAACACACTACGTAGTTGTAAGACAATGTTGAGTATTTCTCTCAGATTCAGGAGATACACTGATAAATCTGTTAGATTACCCACATGAGGATAAGGTTGGTACACACATATACAAACACTGTGGTGCATGTTAAAGTGTACCACCATGCACAAACTTTATCTGATCATGTGCTTTGGCCTTTGTCAAACTGTTCCTCTGGCCCACATACACAGCTAGAGACTGTATCTACATTTCCACTGTCCTTTAACATCTCAGTATTGCCATTAACATGTCCGAATGTTGTTTTGGTAAATATCCTGACACCAAGTATTGCTCGTGTTTACCACCACACGTGTGTCTGTCTGTCTGTCTATCTGTCTCTGGCATGAAAGGGAATGAAGCAATTGCAAAAAATCCTGTTGTAAGGCCAGAGGAGTCCATCTGAAACTTGTCTCCTAATGGATATTGGAATGGGTGTAGGCTTCTGTAGTGCACTAGTGCTATCTGGATGAAGATTTAAGAGTTCCCATAAGAATGACTTAAGACAGCCACTAGGGTGTATTGGTACTGAAGCTGAGACTGCATTTCTTTTCACAGCACACTCAGGCACATGAAGCCAAAACCAGCGTATGTTAGCTATATCAAACCAAGATTTGAGTTTTAAGTTACAGTTTGAAGGGGAAATGCCTGAACTTTATACAAAACTTTAGTTTTAGGATGTTCACAGTTTGCTTATTTATAAACTATAACAAATGATGTACAGTGCTGTGTTAAAGTCTCCGTTGGATTTGTTGCTTTAGCAGTGGTATAATGACAATGGAATACTCTGGACTCAAAAATGTCAAACTTGAATTGCCTTTCTCAGTGATCTTCCATTTAATGTTTGTTAGTTTTACCATATCTAAGACTTTTCACTGTGTTACTACCCTTCTGAAAAAAAATGTTTTCTTTCTTGTGATTCTTCAAAAAAGGCCATTCTTGATCAAGCTTCTTTAGACTGTAAAAGAAACAACCTGGCATCCTGATTAACCCATTAACTGTCAATTCTTTTTCTGAACATTTTTTACTTTATTTCTGTCCGCTGACATCCCATCCCATTTCATCAGTAGGTGAGTTAAAGAACCCGATCCCCAA
Organism: Parotocinclus spilosoma; assembly: GCA_033117975.1. Lineage (NCBI taxonomy): Eukaryota > Metazoa > Chordata > Actinopteri > Siluriformes > Loricariidae > Parotocinclus > Parotocinclus spilosoma. Next base: position 1,857,125 of record JAVSBV010000138.1, on the reverse strand, counting down.
ATGGGGATCATGGTTTTTAATGGGTTAAACTTTCAGATGGTGATATTGTAAGTGTAAGGGGAGGTGATACTAAATACTTGCCAATGTAGACTTTAGGAGCTGCTTATGCTTCTTATACAAATGATATCCTGCTTTTTTTGTTTGCATTCTAATAAAGAGACATAAAGGAATAATGAAATATGTTATTATATTAGTGACAAAAGAATGGTGTTGAAAAGACTTTCACATAAAACTGTATATAGATTCATAAATTGATCTGTGTATGCAATGGGGGCCAAAAGTCCTTTAGTGAGACCTTTATTGAAAATGCATTCAGCAAAAGTTTTCAGTAACATCACAAAATTATATTTATACTGTTTTTCAAGATTGTGTAAATTACAAATGCCTCTGTCTCACAAACACTCCAACAATCTATGGCTGGTTGGCTAATACGAATATATTTATAATTAGCAAGGTAGCGTTTGTTACAAGTTAGATTTTATTTTATTTGCATAGTAGCCATCATTATTTTGTTTGTGTAATGTTATCACATAGCTATCAGGCTGGTCAGCCCACAGTCTAGCAAACTCAGTTTTTTAACTGATAGTTTAAAAGCTTATATCTCCCAGATGTTTTTGATAACTTTTTTAAGTGCATAGAAAGTCTCGATTTTAAAGGTAAACATGTGACTGCACTGTGGTGACTAGCTGACCCGAACATGCTGAATTCAATCAGAACCCAAGAGGGTTAAGACACTTTTATCATGAAATCGTGCATCTGGATCATATGCTTGTTATGGCTGATGCAATGAATCTTTTTCACAGCACCACCAATGAGATTATTGTAAGACCGTGTCAAAACATGAAACTGACAGCCAGACAATTTAGCTCATAGTCCAGAAAAACTGACAGAACACAGCCATTACTTCACTCAGGAATCTTCTTTTCTTAGTTGTGGTTCAGAACATTAAACGGGCTGATAACACCAGTAGATATAAATGAAGTTTTGTTGTTGCCCATAATTGAATTGCATTTATCTTCGTCAAGACTTCAGCCATGAGAAACCTTCCAATTGTACTTGCTCTGTCTGTACTTGGTTGGCAAGCTTTAACACATAATATAAAAGTGATGCGTGGGAATTAAATATCTGGGATTTTGAAGTGATGATAATAATAACATATTTGTCTCTTGACCTGCAGTTAATAGCATTTAATGACACTCACCTAATTGATCTCTCTTGCACACTGTTACTCACCCTTGCTTGTACAGGTATACATATCTTGAACTGAAAAAAAAACATGATCATGAACACTGTGTTATCATTAGTAAATTATCGCTTTTTGGTGGCAAAAACTTATACGGACTGATCATTTTCCATATAAGTGTAGCCACTTGTGGTTTAGTTAAAAGAAACTTTTACAAGTGTATGTTTTGGTACATTCAATAAGACTTATTAACTATGAAAAGGGTATTTACAAATGTATATCTAAAGAAGGAACACATAAGGAATTCCTGGGAATTTCAACGCCCATAATAATCACTAAAACACTGTAAAACTGTAACTGTTTCTCTACATACTTTGTTAGTTCCCATTACTCTGTTCTCTAATGACCAGGACCTCAACAGATTAGGTACTATTTGGGTGGTGGGTCATTCTAAGCATTGCAGTGATACTGATGTGGTGGTGGTATAGCAGTGCTGGTGAAGTTTTAAAACACCTCAGTGTGACTGCTGGACTGAAAATAGTCCACCAACCTAAAATATCGAACCATCAGGTTGCTGAAGGCAGCAGCCTATGCGAACTCATGAAGGGTTAAAGGATTCAAACTGTGCAACAATAGATGAGCTACTGTCTCATACTTTACATCTTTAAGATATGGTAAATTAAATGTGACTAATCGAGTCCACTGCGAGCAAAGATTGTTTAAAAACTCCAACAGAACGTCTGGATCCATTCATAACAGCTCAATACACACTACTACACCAACACCACCATATCACTACGACTGCGGTGCTAAAAAAAAATCTACCACCCAAATAGTACCAGCATTGTTCAAGTACTGAGTTGGTTCTGACCATTAGAGAACAGAGTAGAGAGAACCAACAGAATATGTAGTGAAACAGATGGACTTCAGTCTGTAATTGTAGAATAACAAAGTGATTCTAATGGTAAGTGATAGTGATAGTTATAAAATGGACAATTATTTTGTAAACAAGGTGTCCCTAATAAAGTGAACACTGAGTGTGCATGTGCAATATATGATATGCAATCCTGTGCAAATGAGCAAATAGACAGCAAAAACTGAATACATGAAAAACAAATAGATTGTTAACAGACACCTAATATGTTGATTGTCACAGATATTTGGGCATGACTATGTAGCTGGGTGGAGAAAGCAATGGCAAACTACTCCACTATCCTGCAGAAATACTTCATGGATCACATCGATGAAGGACAAAAATGTGTGGAGATCGAATATCCATCTAGTGACCGAGAGTCGGCTGTGACTGTACGGCTAATCCCAATCCCAATGAAGCAGGTTGTCCATATGTTGTTTTTATATGTCTGAGTAAAATTAATTTAATTCATGAGTAAAGTAATGGAAGAATAGTTGTTGGTGATATTCTGGTCTGTCAGGAAGAAATTTTGAAGATTCTCCTCCTCAATCTCGCTGTGATTGTGGAGGAGCAAGTCTTAGGGGAGTGGAATGTGCACTACATCCTTTGGTCTGTGAGAGACAGATGTTGCTGTTGATGAGGCCATTATCTCTATGGCTATAATCATGTAGAAGTTGGCCAATATTGACATGCTCCCTGCATTCTCCAACACATTCCTCTTTTCCTGGCTGACAAATACCTGCTACTTTTTACACATTTGCAAACATCTGCTTCATGTAGTAAGCAGTCTCCTTCCTCCCCCCTATGTTTGCTTAAACATAGGGTTTACCCAAATGATTTATCCTGCATCTGTCCTGCTTCCGGCCTGAGTAACATGGCTCATCCTGGCCACGAAGTGGTGCTATGTCATTAAAGAGGCAGCAATGATGTAGTTCATAGTCAATAGTCAATTAGAACCTTGCTTGTGGTCTTGGATTGCCCATTAGTCTCCTTGTACTATGGGAAAGGATGTTGGGACAGTGTTGTGAAGTTGTCAGTAAAGAATGAAGTAGACAATGTGAAATTAATTAAAGAGAATGCCTGGTATGCAAGACTTAAAGCACATTTCCACTTTAGAAACATTGTCAGGGACCAGATTTTTTAATAAGATCTTGCATTTACATCAAGCCAGGGTCTATTTGAGTTCCTGTGTAATTATTTCAGGTTTAAATGCTAGTTACTACTGTAAGGAATATGTGCTTCTATTGGGGTTGAGCCTGATTGATAAATACAATATTCAAGTAATGGCTTTGCTTTGCATCATGGTTCATGCAGTAAGGTTGAAATGGAAGATAGGGCAGTTCTAGAAATTGTTGGTTGGCTCAGGCTGTAGACAGTGACCATATGGTAATTCCATGTTGTGGCGATAATGAGTTAAAATCCAGCTAGGTATGATGTGTTCTAACTCTCCTCTGGGACTGTGGTGCCCTAATGCTTAAGAAACTGAACTACAGAACAGACAGTTCAAGTTTCTAATCCCACCTGACCAACCTCCAATTGCTGGGTCCTTGGGAAGCTTCCTTAACCCACAATTCCAGAGATTATATGACTGTATCCATTGTAAGTCGCATTGTATAAGGACAACAGCTAAATTACTGAATGTACAATGTACAAATGTATGAATCACTGATTGTCAAAAAATACTGGGACCTTGGAAGCCTGCTGGCGGTTATGCAGCACGATAGCCATTGACAACTACCTACACCCCAGGGAGACAGACTTCATTCAGCATTCCCAGTTATTTCTTATTGTTCCAAACCTTAGAGCCTCTAAGAGGCTGGCATGCATTTAAATGCTCACAGTGGTGCAGACATACAGTGGGTACGGAAAGTATTCAGACCCCTTTAGATTTATCACTCTTTTTTTAATTGCAGCCATTTGCTGAAATCAAAAAAGTTCATCTTGACAGAAAAAACAGGCATGTAATTTTTTTTGTAAGTTTATTAAAAAAGAAAAACTGAAATATCACATGGTCATAAGTATTCAGACCCTTTGCTGTGACACTCATATTTAACT
>JAVSBV010000138.1:1818413-1844497 GCA_033117975.1 Parotocinclus spilosoma | reverse complement strand
CAGTCCAAAGACGTGTGTTAGGTTAATTGGTTACTCAAAAATTGGCATTGACTTGTGTATATATGTGTGACTGAATTAAGATGAACTTGTGTATGGATATAACCTTGTGTGTGTCGCTTACATGTGTCCACTGATGCCGATAGCAGCGTTAAAGAAGCCAAATAAATAAATTTATCTTCGGTTGCGTCACACAATTTGCCATGATTTTTGTGGGACTGGCAGATCAATTGACTGATAAAGTGATGGTTGCTTTGCACATGCTCAGGCATGAGCTTGATATACAGAACTGGGGGATGCGAGAGAGAAGTAGACATGTAAAGAGAAGTTTTGCAATATGCAGACTGTAAGTTGAAGGAGTGAGGTCCAGGATTGTATTGAGAGAGAGCCAGATATGAGCAGTGGAGTGAGCAGCATCAGCTGTGAGTCATCAGTCTGCAAATGATAGAAGAGGTCACACACCTACAGCCAGAAACACCCAAGCACATAGTACAAGCCATAAGACAAATTAAAAGGGTACCTTTTGTGTTTACACGATCATGTATTTCACCAAAATTACTGATTAACCTTTATTAGCATGTTTGGTCTCATATTTAAGAACTGGGTGGGCCATACACAATGAGTGAAATGTCCCAGCACTTGAAAACTGATACAGTCTCAAGTGTGTTTGTGCACGTGTGCATATGTGTGGGACTTAACGACCACTGGAGATTGGTTTTCTATAAGCAGTCTGGCTTAGACTACGACATAGCTTCTATATCAGTGAACTTCTCAGAAAGAGGGTGGACCTTCTACCTTCCAAACTCCACCAAATATATAGCGCATGTTGCACTTAATCCTACCATGATCTCAGTCGGCGTTCATCGTTCTGGGAAAACCACCCATGCTCCTTGCCATTTGTGTAAAGATTGACGCAATGCTCAGACACAAATGTGATGGTCAACCTTGACTGATATGTTCACATTGACATCACTGGTCGCACCCAGGCTTAATCAGTGGCAGATTGCTGAGAGCAGTGACACACAAAGGCATCAACTTGCAGTCTGTTGCATTAAGACATTTTTAGAAGCTGGTCTGGTCTGAGTTGTGTGTTTACAAATATGCATACCAAATAATTGGCAGCTTATTGAGTGCTCAGCACCCAATAACATCAGTAACTCATGGATCAGATGCAAGAATACACATTGTGGGCTGTTGTGCAGTGTCTTTTCCATCAATAGTCTCACTTTGAAATACCAACAGGTTGTCACTGTTGTGAATAAACTTTAAATGGGATGTTTGAATTTTGAAAAGCTGTCAACTTAATGTATATGTATAAAAATATGTTTGTCTACTCACGTCACACGCACGCATACACACACACACACACACACACACACACACACACTACACATACACTTACCTGTTACTTTAACCTCAGTAACCTAAAGCAAATCTACTGATTCATTTGGTTTTTCAAAAGAAAGTATATGTCACCACCTTGTTTTAGAGATTGGTTGTGACACTGAAATAGAGAAATATAGGGTTTTTTCTAGGCATAATGCAATTAAAACAAAAAGTTATACTTTGGTGTGATTCATACACAAAACATTTCACAATAGTCCAGGTGTCACATAATAGGCAGCAATGTTATTTTTGGGGGGATGCTTGCAGCATTACTGTATACATCATTGTGATTCAGTCTTCTCATGTTCATGTTCATGCACATTAGCCAATGTGAAAGAGGCTTAGAAGTTACGTAGAGTTCCTTTGTGATCCCTTGTGTATATAGAATTTTATTATTTATTTATTTACTTATGCCATGATACACGTCCACAACACAACTGATGGGGCCCTGTTCTTTAAATATGAATATTTACTCACTCCTGACAGTCATCTTATTAAGTTAAAGCACCTGGCTGTAATTTCAACTTCAAATTAACTGCTTATTTTAGAGCTTCGCATACATTTTCACTCACAGACATGTAGAAGTGTATAATTTTTTTCAAATAAATAATGAACATGTATTGTAGCACATCAAGCACCACATGATTTTGTACAGAATGAAATTGATCCCTGCTAGCCCAAATAGACTAGAAGCACTGAATCTTGCTTGTGCACCGGGTCAACCCAAGACTTATACTGCTTTGCACAGATGCACTGTAATTAGTCTAGCTGTGACACTTTCTCTGGCACTCTCTGACTTCTTTTTTTAATTTGATGTTTGTTTGGTACTGTCTTGAGACCACATGTTGATTTTGGTTCCATCACAGCTGATCTTGGTCTGAACAAAAGTTCAAATGATGTGTTCACACCTGCACAAATGAGCTGAACTGAGGCAAATGCACTAGGGTTCGTAAAAACCAAACCCAATGATGTAGGTGTGAACATGTTGATATAGGCTAGTGATATGATGAGTACATCACCAGTGGAGATCGCTTGGGTAATACAAAAAGCATTCTCACAACTGATGCTTCTTTTAAGAGCCCAAACTACAATTGATTAATGGCAGCAAGGAGTAAACTCAGCACTCGTTACTAGTAATAAAAGCCAAAACATCTCACCTCACTGACAGTAATGGCTTGTATGAGATTTAAATGCAAAAGAACTCTCAAAAATTTCAGGCTGAAACCAAGGCGTGAATCACTGTTCTGGGGATTTGATGGCAGCTTTTAGATATGAGTGATGATACCATGTGGACCTTCAAATAAATAATGTCTGGGTACAACTGAATTTCATTCCTGACGAGGGACTAGAACACCACCTTGGCTGCAGCAACCTCTTGTTTGTTGCTGGCTCACTGAATTGCTGGGTAGCTTGGGTGGTAATTCCATCAGTACAACATCTATTCTTCCTTTAAATACAGCATTTAATGCCATGTCATGTGGTTGATAATGCATGGGGGTTGCATGGGGGTATTCATGAAAAAAAAAAAAACTCATTGTATTCTATAGTGATTGTGGCATTACTGCAAGGTGTCTGTCCGTGCACGTGTGCACGTGACTTTAGCAGTGCACATCACTTAACCTCTCTGCTCTAATGTTGCCCAGCGAGCCATGAGGCTTTGTCAACTTTATGAGAGAGAAAAGCGGAGAGGACAGGCCTTAAAAGCTTGTTTATGAAAAAGTGAGTGTTTACCTTGTTCTTCTAAATGGATTTCAGAGGAGCATGGGCAACGGTGAGAAAGGGGGTTAGAGGAAGAGAGAAAGAGAGGGACAATAACGAAAGTGAAGCAAGACAGTACCTAACAAGAAGGACAGGATCATCAAGAAGAGACTGAGCAAATGAGATTAGAATGAACTACAGAAGGAGGGATAAATGGATGTAGAAGGCTTAGGAGAGGATGAGCTGGTGGAGAGGTAGAACTCATTAGGGGGAGATCTGGATGTGCTGGATTTGTGGGTCTGCCATTCTCTAAACAGTGAGTAATAATTCCCCTCCTTGCGCTTTTAAACATGAATTAATGTAAATTCCAGGCGATTTCTTGTGCTGTCTCTGACGCTCCTTTTCGTGGCGCACTGGAATCTCGTAGGGGTGTGAGAATCCTGCAGTAATGGCATTCCTGCCTTGTAACATGACTGCAATTTCCCAGCCATCAATCACACACAAGAGCAGAGGTGTTTGGAGCAGGGAGGAGGTTGTAGTGGCAGACAGGGAGGGCAGGGCAACACAGTCACTGATATTAGTGTCAGAACACTGATACACAGTGAATGCTTTTTACACTTCTGCTTGAGCAAGTGAAGGCCAAGAACTATCAAGATTATCAGAACGTACCACACTCCCCCTAAATACCAACCGTGCAAACATGGAGTTGGGGATCTGTAACAAGGTTTTTATTTTCTAAAGCTTTAGGTATTGACACAAGTACACTATGTACACTGTGTATGTTCACCACATTTATGGACACCCCCTCTTTTACCTTTTAATTATTTACATTTACATTGCATATCATTTAGTAGACACCCTTTTCCAATTGATATATTCTTACAATCCGGCAATTGTGGGTTAAGGGTCTTGCTCAAGGACCCAACAGCGGTAGCTTGGCAGAGGTGGGATTCAAACCCTGAATCTTCTGGTCTATAGTCCAGGACTTTTAACGCTATACCATCACAGTAACAATAGCCTTCTAAATGTTGAGTTATTTCAACAACACCCACTTGTAACTCTTTAATATAACTTGTACCTTTGTAATATTAGCATACATTTACAGCAACAGTAGAATGGGTTGTACTGAACTGTGACTCTCAATATGGCACATGGCATACAACAAGCTGCTTCCAACAGGTCAGCTCATCAACTTTCTGCCCTGCTATCCACAAAGAATTGGTTTTCCAACTTTGATTGAGAACTTGGATGGTTTGAACAGAACCTTGACCTCAACCTTATCAGACTCTTTGAAAATGTACTGGAATGCCCAAAGTGAGCCAGGGCTTGTTGTCTAACATAAGAAGCCGACCTCACAGTCATTTTCCAAAATGTAGTGGAAAGCCCTTTTAGACAAGCAAAGGCTGTGGGAGCAAACTCCATACTAATACCAATGTTTCATATGAAGTTTTATGGATGTTCACAAACTTTTGTCTATATAATGTTTGTGTTGATCCAAAATCTGACAGCAATGTTGTGCTACGTTTAGAGCTTATCTGCTTATGCATCCAACACATTTTGTTTGCATTGACATATTCTACTCCAAAACACATTTTTCCCTAAGGCAAGACGTTTCCTGTACTGAATGGACTTTACCATAAAAATAATAAAGTTATGTTTGGGAAGAATTGCAAAGCTGCATTGTTTATTTGGCTTGCTTCATCTTTAGATGATCTGTCTAGATGAGCTATCATTCCTCCCTTGTTTGAACAACACCTTATTTATATGTTCAACATAATGGTCACTGACTTTTCAAACATAATGTATAATGTTGATGGTGTGCAATATATTACTGCACATTATCCTGTTGAAAGGGGCCACTGATATCCTTTCATGCAAATGGGGATGTAGGGCTGTAACTATTTTACATTAATGTGTAGGTAGGTGGCATGTTTCAAAATTGATGTCCAGAACATTGCTCAAAACATCACACTCCTTCTTCCCATAGTTTATCCTGATGCCATGAGTTTGATAGGAAAATGAAATACATACCAATGATTGGACTTATTGGGCCAGGTTCAAGTGTGGCACTGACTTATTCATTGAATGTTTTTTCAGTGGCAGGCAGAGGTTAACATGGGTATTGTTCTGACAGGTATGTGGCTACTTCTGTCCATTCTTGACAAGGTGTGATAAACTGCGTGTTGTGACACATTTCTCCCATAGCCAGCATAATAAATGTATATGACTTGTGCCACAGACGTCTTTCTTATTTAGAACCAGATCTGAGAGTCTTTGCTGCTCTTATTACACCCAACTGTAGGTTGCCAGGTTTGTCTGTCTTTAGAACACTGTTACCGTGTTAATCACGGAATACTCTTTGTAATATTGCAATATCACTCTCCAATGACATGGGACAGCAGATTTTGCACTGTGGCTTCCACTGAACATGTTTGTCTTTACAAAAAAAGAGAGAAAAGATAGATAGATATATAGAGATATAGATATAGATATATATTCAAATTTCACTCAAATTGCTATGCAGATTATATCATTAATAATGAAAATTGCAATAAAATGCCACATATTACAGTGGTCTCTTCAAATACATAAAAAATACTCCTAACATTTTCAGACTATGTTGCATAACCAATCTTAAGGCTACTCAAAGTGTCCATTTCATAATAAAATGTGATGCCACCACCTTCTCCATAGTTGCAAGAAAATTATTTAATTTTAAAAGTAATCAATGACTGCAAAATGAGAGAACAATGTATCTTCAAATTCAGTTACATATATAATTCATGATCTTTCGTGTTGTTTGTTTTGTATAATTGCAAAATACAGGATTTGTGTTTTCTGTGAATCTACGTTCCTTAGCGTACCTACCTTACATTCTTTCTTTCATGTGGAATTTCTCTCCATCTGATTGGTCTAAATACTTGATTGCCATATTGTTGGAAAGCTTAGACCAGTAATTCTCACTCTTAGCTGCAAAGAACCTTTGTGGCTGCAGATTTTCATTCCAGCAAAATAGGAGCCACACCTAATAGTTGTTTGAAGACTATTCTGTTGATTAAGCATGTATGCTCAGGTGTAGCTCCTGCATAACTGGAACGAAAACCTACAGCCACAAAAGTTTTTTGCAGTTTTTGAAGATGAGAGTATGAACTACTGGCCTAGGCCTTCCAACATAAACATAAGATGATCTGTTTTCTCAATTCCAAAAACAAACAAATGAAATCAGAATATATACATTTTAAAATTAACACTAGGGAAAATATATGATTAAACATGAAGGGTGATATATTTGTATCAATTTGGAGGATCTGAAGGACGCAACATGAAGTTCTACAGAATAGCTTCAGAAACTGACAGCCAAATGCTTTATCATTTTTTTCCCAATCGGAACCCAAGCTATAACTTGAAGATAATATGTCTTCTACATGTTTCAGTGTCATGCTGAAGATAATCCCATTTCTTATTATAAAGATATAGCAAGGGACACCTTTTCCAGGTATAATCTGATCAACACTCAAATATATTTGAAAAATGAGCTGGAGATATTTGGAGAGGAAGGAGACGTGCTTTCTGTGATAAAATGGCCTCTGCAATCTCATGATCTTAATCTAATAAAGCTGGGCTGCAGCAGTGAAAAGTTTTTGTATAGAGGGTTTAGTGTGTGTGTGTGTGTGTGTGTGTGTGTGTGTGGACATCGCTGGGGTCTCACTGTTGTTTGACTGAGTATGGTCTGGATAATTGTGATAATTTCTTCTGATATATACAGTGTATTGCCAAACATGTGTCTTGAAAGTTTGTGAGCCCTTTAGAATTTTCTATTTTTATGCATAAATGTGATCTAAAACATGATTAGATTTTCACACAAGTCCTAAAAGTAGATCAAGAGAACACAGTTAAACAAATGAGACAAAAAGATTATATTTGGCCCTTTATTTATAAAGGAAAATGATCCAATATTATATATTTGTGTGTGGCACAAAAGTATGTGAACCTTTACTTTCAGTATCTGGTGTGCAGCAATAACTGCAAGTAAACGTTTCCGGTAAACTGTTGAAACCCATTCATCTGTTCAAAATAGCTTCAACTCTGGGATGTTGGTGGGTTTCCTCACATTAACTGCTCGCTTCAGGTCCTTCCACAACATTTTTAAGGTTAGGACTTTGACTTGGCCATTCGAAAACAATAATTTTATTCTTCTTTAACCATTCTTTGGTAGAACGACCTGTATGCTTAGGGTCATTTTCTTGCTGCATGACCCACCTTCTCTTGAGATTCAGTTCATGGGCAGATGTCTTGACATTTTCCTTTGGAATTGTCTGATATAATTCAGAATTCATTGTTCCATTAATGATGGCAAGCCGTACTGGCCCAGATGCAGCGAAACAGGCATAAACCATGACACTAACACTAACATGTTTTACATATGGGATAAGGTTCTTATGCAGGAATGCAGTGTTTTCCTTTCTCCAAACATAACGCTTTTCATTTAAACCAAAAAGTTCTATTTTGGACTCATCCGTTCACAAGGCATTCTTCCAATAGCCTTCTGGCTTGTCCACGTGATCTTAAGCAAACTGCAGATGGGTAGCAATGTTATTTTGGAGAGCAGTGGCTTTCTCTTTGCAACCCTGCCATGCACACCATTGTTGTTCAGTGTTCTCCTAATGGTGCACACATATACATTAACATTAGCCAATGTGAGAGAGGCTTTCATTTGCTTAGAAGTTACCCTGGGGTCCTATGTGACCTCGCTGACTTTTACACGCCTTGCTATTGGAGTGATCTTTGTTGGTCGACCACTTCTGAGGAGGGTAACAATGGTCATAAATTTCCTTCATTTGTACACAATCTGTCTGACTGTGGACTGGTGGAGTCCAAACTCTTTAGAGATGGTTTTGTTATCTTTTCAAGTCTGATGAGCATGTACATGCCATGATACACTTCCACAAGCGTGATGTGAAGAGCAGACTTTGATAAAACTGTTCTTTAAATAAAAAAGGCTGCCCACTCACACCTGATTGTCATCCCATTGATTGAAAACACCTGACTCTAACTTCACCTTCAAATTAACTGCTAATCCTAGAGGTTTACAAACTTTACATACCACTTACAAATATGTAATATTGGATCATTTTTCTCAATAAATAAATGACCTGGTATAATCTTTTTGACTCTTTTGTTTAACTGGTTCTCTGTATGTACTTTTAGAACTTGTGTGAAAATCTGAGGATGTGTTGGGTCATATTTATGCAGAAATACAGAAAATTCTAAAGAGACTTTCGAGGATCACAGTAGTGATTTGGGTTTTTTTCCCAACCAAACTCACTGGTAACATGTTCTTAATGTTAAGTACATAGAAATGAGATCTCCATAGACAAAATTGTGACACTAGATATGAATGCAATGAACACTTAATTGATGCCACTTAATACGACACATTCCTGGGTTTTCATCTCCTCAACAAGTCAGTTTATCAACCACCTGCAATAACTTTTACTCCATGATTATTTTAAGTGTCCTTTTTTTGATAAAGGAGCTATATAAATTAAACTTATTATTATTATTTGAGATGAACTGGATACAGTCAGTCAGTACTTATTGTCCAATATCAGTGCATAACCCCACCGTCATGTAGGCTTTCAACTGCACTGTTCAGTGGGACTTCATGTCTGGAGAACCCTATCCTCGTATCATTGGTGAGCCATGAGATTTTTTATTTGTTTATTTGGTTTGCTTAACGTCGCTATCGGCATCAGTGTCCATTTCAGTGACACACCCAAGGTTATATCTATACACAAGGTTATCTCAGAAATAGATATATACACACACACAAGTCAACACCGATTTAGAGTAACCAATTAACCTAACATGCTGTTTGGACTGTGGAAGGAAACCGGAGTACCTGGAGTAAACCCACGCAGACACGGGGAAGACATGAAGACTCCACACAGAAAGGACCCAGGAAGATTGAACCAAGCTACCCATGAGTCACCATGCCACCCAAGCCATGAAGTAGAAATAAATATGACTAGGTCTAAAGCATTTCTTTGTAATTAAGTATGTTTGATATATGTATATACTTTTACTTATAAACAATTACAAATTATTTTTGTTTGTAGAGAATGCAAAAGGCTAAAAAGACTCCCATTCTGCAAGAATAATATTATTTTTCAGATGCAAGTGTTTTATTACTAAGGAGAATAAAAGGCCTGTTCCCCCTCAAGTCCCTAACATATAGACTATTTTAATATATTGCCATAAAACTCAGAAACGCTATAACACCCTGCTCTTTTTCAGTATACACTGGCTGCCTGTTAATCTCTTAAAGCAGTATAGCCCATCCCTACACTTCCTTCAGCCAAGACAGGTCTTCATGTTTCCTAGGATCCACCATCTGTTATGTCTTATATCACCTCTAAACACTGACCTCAGGTTTCAGATTCCATTAGAAACACAAGCTCTATAGGTGTTTTTAAATCTAGATCAGGAGCAATTTTCACCCTTTTTGAGTCCTTCTCTGTAACCACTCCAGGGATAAACTTTAACACTCATAGTTTGGCAGTCTTTGTAGACGTTGTGTGCATTGGGTATAACATCATATTGGCTCAGAGTTTACTGTGATTTAGATGTGCTTTATATCATGATGATATCAGCTGCTCTGGATGGATGCATATAATAACTTTGGGGTCCTTGAAGGGGCTATGTGATGTGAAGCTTTTGAAAGGGTGTTACTTAATGTGTAACATTTTCAAAGTGACATTACACACACCTCCAGAGTGTGAGTAAGCGCACATATGGCATAAACCAACATGAGCACAATCTATTCACAGGCATTTGTTTTTAAACTGCTAGTTTTCTGCAGGATTATAGTACTGCGAGGATCTCAGCTGCACACGGGTCTTAAACCGAACTAAAACAAAGCTTGAATCAAAACACTTTTTGAGAGCTCTACTAATCCATGTCCAACATGATTACAGGGTTTTCTGCCTACACTGGAAAGCCACCTTGGGAATGTGTCATGAACCATGGAAAGCAACCCACAGCCCAGCAACATTAATATTGCCATGGCTCAATGGGTGATGGTAGAGAAACAGAATCTTCTAATAATATTTCCGCAACTATACATACAAACTAAATTTTTTTTTTTTTTTTCTGTAGTTTATGAGAGGTAAGTTAACCCGAGAACTGACACATCATCTTTTGCTCTGTTTCTCTCTCCCATCTTCTGATTCTCTGCCTTTTATTATCTCTCTCTATCTGATTCTCTCCTTTGGCACACTCCTGAGTTATTCAGGGACCCAATACCCATACAACGTACAAGTCTACAGTCTAATATTCTGAATGGCACCTGCTCCCAAAGGTCAACGTGTCAGTATGTTTTATATGAACTGTTTACAAATCTTTATGTATAATCACCTGAATTAACACCAGCACAATGTACCTAAACTTTCTTTGTTTGAAAAATGCCAGACCATTACTGAATTGCTCTACACAGAACAAACAGACACAAATCCCTGCTAATGGAGCACTCAGTGCTTTAGAAGAGGTGGCTCTATTATAATTGCTCCAAAATCTTTTCATCCCTTTTTGTTTTCCCTCACTCTTTTCCTCTTATGACTTTGAGATTGAATTGAACAGAAATATTCACTGTTGTCGCATACCAGGCCTTTACTATCAATTTAGATCACCAGCAGATGATCTAGCATACATGATGGTGTACATAAACAGTACTTTTACAGAGAGACCTGTAAGGGTTGATATGTGCAAGATGTCCTCAAAGCCTTTGATAAGGACAGAAACCTTTACTAATTGAACCAAATGTTCTGGAAAGTTTATGTTGCTTTTAGAGACCCATTACTCTTCTAATCTCAGACCATCAGCAGACAGTGTTTACGCTAGACACACAAAACCTGCTCCGTACTTTGAACGGTGAGGATCTTCTCATCATTCAGAGGGAATGCTTTCAAACGCACTGAGAGATTAGTCCAAAAGAAAGAACTAACTAGAACAGTAATCCTAAATTATTCCTGACCTTGACCTCAACCCAAACATCTTTCCACTTTCACAGTACACCAATCACTTCTATAATTCGAAGAAGCAAATCATATGCTTGGGTTTTTTAATCAATCAAATATGGCAGTACAGGTAAAATGACAGTACTTCTTATCCATCTGACAGTACAGTATGCTTAGGACTTTTGAAACAGGCTAGTAATTGTTGAATTCAAGGTGAAAACTTGTCTGGCTCTGCATCTGAGACTAGATTACCTCATCTCTCTGGTGCATTGTTCGTCCTGCCTTCCTCTCTAACATTTTATTTGTTCTATAGTTTATTTAGTCCAGACCATGTTTCCATCACATCTAAGTGTCTCTCCTTTGCTGAGACCTATGTATGTAAAATGCAATATATGTTGGAGTTTACTGGACTACAGTATGATAGAAGAAAAAGCCAACTTCAAAGGAGCAAACTGTTAGAAAGTCAGTAGTCAGACGCTTTGTGGCTGAGATTAGACACAACACACACTGACTGATAAAATGTAAATATTAATTCAGTTTTTGTTACTTTTCCCGTTTTTGTTCAATTGAGTCATATAGATCCCATGCAACAGATTATGTTGATGGTTGTTGGGTGCATTTGTTGAAACCTCTCCATGACCGTACGTGAAAGAAAACCTCCATTCTTCATTCAAACAGCTTCATTCTGAAACATATTATATTCACAAATTTCACCATGATCTGTGAAAGCACTTCTTTCAAAAGCCTACATAGAGGTTGTTTTTAAAAGCCCCGGTGACACCTGCACTAAGCCTTATCTTTTTGCATGTCCTCATATAACACCCAGAAGGTGGCAGATCCTCTCTGCAATGTGCCATTAATTTCATCAGCTAGAGTGGCTTATCAAAATATTTTGCTCCGACTTCCATCAAAATAGTTTAGTAACCTTGGAATCTGTCAAAACATTTGGATATTTTGGAGTTTACCTGCCAGTTTGCCATCAGAAATAGTTGTCTAAATTATTCTCCACATTACAGATTAAAGATCTATTTGCTTTAAACAAAGGCGGGTTTGATTGAGAGCAGAGCAGGCGAGCGCTCCACATCACAGAGTTACATAAAGCATGAGCTTTCATCTTGGCACGGTGGAGCTGCAGACTGCTGGGTGAGAACATGACTGAGCTATGCTGGAACCTCTGACCCCCACCCCCGCCCTAGCCCCCTCATCCTTACCTCCCCTTTTCCAAGAAATTCATTGATAGCTTTTTATATCACAGTCATCACCTAAAGATGTTATAGCAGCACTGCAGTTGTAGAACCCACTGCTACAGGGTGATATATTGATTTAGATTTATTAGGTTATCAGCACAGAGTAAATAAACTGATTCAAAAATTACTGTGTTAATTAATGATAATGTACATTGTTTCAAGAATAATTTCTAAATTTGTAAATTGATACTTCTATATAACATAGATTACTACACTATTATTTGTTTGTAATAGAAAATGATTTCCAGCAGTTCTCCAGTCCTCCTCTTCAGTGGGCTTTTCCCAAATGTGCTTAGTTCCAGAGCAGCTGCTCCATCTTAAATGCTGGAGATGTTTTCTTTTTTTTCAATCCAGCACTCCTGGGGAAACACCTCCTTTCAATTTAAGATGACCACACATCAAGTAAAAGCCACAAGATCTCATTTTGCATAGGACCTGACTGAGGAGGATTTAGCTGTTTTTGCTGGTGAACTGCAGCCAGTGCAGTCATTCTTTTAAGGTTTAGTGCCAGTTCACTTTGGGCCTAAACCCACTGTACCAATACCTCACCAATATCTCCTGAATGGCAAGACATTTCCTTTTTGCAGGGCAATTCAAGCTGAGGGGATTTATTGGGTATAGGATATCCACAGGTGAGTTAGTAGTCTGGCAGCATAGAAAAATATCCCTATATTGTATAAACATTACATCACTGCTCTTATAAGCTGCACCTGGAATTAGGCCGCATATTATTGATTAGAAAATGGGAAGCAGCTTTTAACCTTAGCATCAACAATGACTCGTTAATGACTTCAGAATTAATTCAGAAATGTATAAACGGTACAAAACCAAAGACCTGCACTTTAGGAAGAGATCTGTATATGAATAAAAAACCTGTCAAACTTGTCAAGTTTGTCAGTCTAATCTACAGTACAAAAACTAGAGGTTAGATTTTAATATGACCTTTTACCTTTGTATTTTCTTCTGCATCAGTGTTGCAGTAAATTTTGTTGCTAAAGAAATCCACATACTAATCAACAGATCTCTTTCTGATAAAAACCTGATTATCTGTAGGCTCAATTTATGGTCAAATATTTGTGGATACCCAGACATTACATCCAAAAATATGGGTATTCGTATGGAGAAGGAGTGTCAGCGGACCCACTTTACTGGGGCATGTGGGCCTACAGGATATATAACACTCAAATTTACTACAGGGACTGCATTTCCCATAATGCCCCATAGTCTTTACAAATGCTTTAAGTCTGAACCATTTTATTTAGGATTTTTACATAGAGTAATGGACATCAGCGAATATTTGCATTTTAAAAAGTCACTTACTTACTTTTTAAATTGCTGATTCAGGACAAGCCCTTTCTCACTAATTATATTCTAAGACATCTCAAAGCTGTATGATGGCTTGACCAACGTCAAGGTGAAATTTATTTATAAAACGCTTTACAAAATTATATTATCTTAAAAGGCCAATCCCAAATTGAGCAAGCCTAGGGTGGCAGTGAAAAGGAAAAAGTCCCTGAATGTAGAAGGAAGAAATCTTGGGAGGACCAAGACTCAAAAGGGGACTTGTCCTCTTTGGGTGGCCTAGATGTTAACTTAAATAGTTACATTTATATTACTAGTAAAATTATGTACTTAATAATTACATTAAACATTGTTAAAAAATGTGAGATATTGAGTCCTCAGTGGGAAGTCCTTGGAGGCACATCGTCAGGGCCTTGTCGAAGCTATGCAAGTTCTCCATCAAATCTGACAAATTATGTTTCAGGAGGAAAGAACAGAAAGTTGATTAACTGACTTGATGAGGGTCCATGAAAGTGTTATATTGAGAGTCACTGAGGTGTTCAGTATAACCCAGTCTTCTGCTACTGTTTGGCTATGGAGATTTCATGCCTGCATATTTCAAATTTCAAACCTGTTAGCAGTGAGTGTGGCTGAAACAACAGAAATTCACTATTTGGATTTCTACATACTTCTGGCAATACAGTGCAATGAAGGAAAGAGAGAAATATACCAAAGTAATATGATATTCAAACAGCTTCAACTGTTTGAGTTGAGTTAATCTGGAACAAAAATCCTCATGTTTCATGGTTTTTTTTGTTTACAAATGGTATGACTTTTATCTAGCCTCAAGCCTTCTTAATTGAACTTAAATGATATACACTTTTGACAGTGTGAAGTGTAACTAGCCTTATATCATTATGACTTGACTGACAGCTCAAGGCAAGCATTGTCTACAAATAAAATCAAACTGCCTAGCTTAATTGTTTTATTCACTTGTTATATGGTGCATTAATTCTTAAGGCCTTTAAATATCAGTATTATATATTGAAAACATCAAACTTCAAAGATGTGTTTTAATACCATACCTGTATGTGCAATATGTCTCATGTTTAGCACTGTTGTACTGAAAAAAGCAACTAAATAAATAAAATTCAAATATATTACATGATGATGTAACACCTTTCGATTGGCTTAGCATTTTTAAATCATGAAAACAGCATTTTTCCAGGTGCAGGACACACTAGTTTTTCTTTAGGGCAAATCTGACAGTCGTCTTTCTAAGGATGAGTTCAGATTTGATTAATGAATGTTTCTGCTGTAGTGGAAAGTCCAGATCACAGAGAGGGTAGCAGTCTGCTTTTTTAAAAACACAGAGTTCATCTAATCAGATTGGACTTTAAAATGCCTTAGCCATATAGGTTTACTGCAATTAGTTAACACAACACTCCACAGGTACAGATCAAATATCTTTTTCACATTATATTGCATCCTGTTCCTGTTCTGTGATTAGGCATGCATTTACATACACAGGCACATATAAATACCTTTTTTTTATTTTCATAGTATGTGTTGGTATTTCATGCTTGCATTTGTAGATATTAATATGGCACCTAAGAGTTCTAAATTCCTGCTCTCAAATGGCAACTAGAAATCCAATTTAATGATGTACTGCAAACCTTTAATGTGTGCTGATAATCAGTGATAACTAAAAAAATTCCATGTGAGGCATAAGAATAAAAATATTCTTATTGCACAGATAAGTTAAAGATGTGTTAAGTTTGTCTTAACCTGTGCCCTTGAATGGCGTTATATCATGTCATTGTTCGACCACACACTGGCTTTAAATAAATAAAGCTGCTTTTTCAGTGAAAGCACTATTTTCTGATCTAGATGCACTGTTATGTACTTCAACTTCCTGTTCTTTTACCCTTGTTGCCCCCATCATCCCACTCTCTGCCAACTCTGTAACCTAGCCCAGCATTTAAAACAAAAAGAGAGACACTCTTCAACAATTCAAGGGCCTTTATTGTCTTCCAGAGTGGTTTAGTATATCAGCTTTTTGAGATAGCATCTCCTCTCTACTATTCATGTCACCGCTTCTTTTCATTTGATCTTTATTTACACCAGCCATTGTGCAGTGGCCATTTAAGGCAAGTGGCCCTGAATGGATGGGAAGCAGAAGAGAATGCTTCCATCCACCATTCACTCTTCTTCATTAGAGATCTGTCTGCTCATAGTAATGGATGAGCGATAAGAGAGAGAGAGGAAAGGCAGAAAAGGAAAGGATAGGAAAGAAGGGGCTAAAGAGGAGGACCCAAAGAGGCACTGGAAGGCAAGAGGATGACACACCTCATTGAATACCATTCAAATCAAGACTTGAAGGCAAAGTCAAGCTCCGTTTCCTTCAGACAGAGACAGCACAGCTCAGTGTTGGGGGAAAAAGGTGTGTGCTTGTGCAATTTGTAGTGTGTTCTCTGACATACAGGGTGTTGGAATTTCCCCCTACTGTATCATTTGTCTATCTATCTATCTATCTATCTATCTATCTATCTACACTGCTCACAATAATTATGGGATATTAAAAAACAATTTTTAAGATATTCAAAATAAGCCTTTCATTTTATTTCATTACACATATAATCAGAAAAGAAAATGATAAATAAAAGAAAGTTTCTCAATTACATAAATGAGATGCAAACTCAATTATCATGATTGATTAGCAAGTGACATACTAATAGGGGTGAACAGAAGCATGTCAAACTGGATGAGAGTGCCACGCCATTGACTGTTCAGTAGAGGGTATGATCATCCAGAACTGCCAAAACACACTGATAGTGATGCCTTATGGACAGGATCAGATTGTTCAGCAGTTCTTCTGGGGTCCTCTTTATATTAATTTTGATATATCCCATAATTTTGTGAGCAGTGGATCTATATATACCTACAAGAATTCTGTTAGTTTCTGCTTCTTTCTCACAAAAATATTTAATTGAGATATTTCAGTTTGAGTTATCTATTGAGTTAGCTATTGATGAATGGCAGTTCTTTTGCAGTGACAGCTGAAAGATCAGAGATCACTAGTCTTTAGTTTAGGCTTGCACTCTTGTCCTTTATGCATTGAAAGTCTTCCAGATTACTTGAATTGTTAAACAATATTATGCACTGTAGAGGAAGAAATATTCAAATCAAACAAGCCAATATAAACATTTATTTTAAATGTTTTAATACATTTCTCATGCATTTGTTGACAATCTGGAGATCCTCTGACCATCCTTGCTCATCAAAGATCTTTTGGTTTTTTTGATGCTGCTTTTGTACCAAATCATGATTGGAATCAACTGTTGGCATCACTTGTTTGAAATCACATCATTATTTATTTGTTGTTGATGTTTTTTATTTTTTAAATTAATAACTAGCTCTAAATTACCCCATCCCAAATCTTTTTGGAATGTGTTGCAGGCTTGAAATGCAGGAATGGATGTTTATTAACAAATAAAATGAAGTTGACCAGACAAAACATGAAATACAATTGTGGAGCTTGGTCTCCACCAATCCACAGGCAGACAGACTGTGTATTTATAAAACACTCCACAAATGTGGATAATTGTGTGCACAGAAAGATACTTTATGGTCATTGCAGAACATCATGAACTACTACTAAAAAGAAGTGCAGCAGGCATAACACACCAGTACCATTTCTAGACGTGTCAATAAATCAGCTGGATGTACTCTTGGCCTAGAATGGCAAAAAACATATCCATCATGACACTGCCTTACTAGAAACATACAGATTGATGGAGACTACTCCACTACTCCTGACTACTGTCAAAGAATGTGGTTTTGCTTATGGGTTGTGTTTGGGATTTTAGGCTAAGTGCTTTGGGCCTGATAATGTCACAGAGTGAAAGGTCCATGTGAATATGTTAAACGTGTGTATTTGCATCTTTTGGAGCTAGTAGCTCCTAGGGGGTCAAGCCCTAGTTTGATCGCTGACACATTCCAGTGAAGCGCTTGATAAGAGGCAGGACAGTAAGTCAGGAAGTCAGCCAGCAGTGGGGTCTACAGCAGGACAATGATTAATTGAGCCGAATCATTAATGGCCGTTAAACTCACAGACACACAAAAGACCATGCACACAGATGGAGTCCAGCACCGTTACACTGTGATGGATATAACCAAGAGGTACAAAGAAACAAAAAGCAGAATAAATACGGCAGGATTTCCAATCATATCTCATTATGGCACTTGGATTATCATAAACCACATGTCCTTTTCCAAGTACCATGTGCTTTTTATGGAGGCACAAATGACAGTGATGAATGTAACAGCATTTTTTTCATATTGTTTAAACGCACCTACTTGGTGTATGAGCTGAATATAATAAAAGTAAGCAAAAAATTATGGATGATGTTTAGAGCCTTTGCAGCATGGTGCCTATAGCCTTGACAAAAGGCAGCTGCAGACTCATGGCAGGTCTCAGATGGTGTCCACTGCTGCTCAAACTGCTACAGTTTGATTAGTGCATGTTGATCGGTTTCATTAGATGGAAACCTAATCTCAGCTGTCGCTGTATTATAGGACCTCTAGAGACCCAACATTGTCCACAAGGGAAGCATGGGAGGCATTTCGGCTCAACATGAAGTATGAAACCTTTTACTATAAACACACATGGGCAGGAGTGTTGCAAGGTCTGTGTGTGTGTGTGTGTGTGTGTGTGTGTGTGTGTGTGTGTGTGTGTCTGTCTGTCTGCCTGTCTGTCTGTTGGGCTGTTTACATTCATAGTTATGCTGACTTCTGAACTGATTAATTAATTGTCTTATGACCAGCAGGTTTCATTATATATGTTAATTCACTGAAGAATGCATTAACATTACAAGTGTAAGCTTACAAGGCTGTAAAGATATGAATTTATTTCATTTGTGTTAAACTAATATGTTCTTTTGCTATCCTTGCAACTGAGTATTATGAATTTAATTACAGTTATGCACCATTTAACGACCATCTGATCAACGCCCATTCACTTCAGTGTCCAAAGTCTTAATAATTATAATAAGATCTCCATCTTATCTCCATAAGATCTTCATATACTTGAACTCCAGGCGTAGTGGCTGTAAACGGAATCAAAATGGTGAAAACACTGTACAGCGCTTGTCGTTTGTCCTTTTGAAGTAAGGAAATCAGACCCCCTAAGCCCCCACAGTCCCAAGTTCCAGTGGAAGGATAAAATGATCCCTATGCTATGGCTAGTCAATATTATTTTTATTTATAGATTTAAAGTCAGAATCAGTTGCTATTCATGACAGGATCAAGATCTTGGGGCAAACAATTAACCTAATGCATATCTTTTAAATGTAAGACAAAACCGGAGTGCCTGGGGTAAACCCACACAAACACGCAAACTCCACACAGATGAAGTGTGAGGTCAGGAGATCAAACCAGGGACCTGTGTGGTGACAGATATAACCACTTGTGCCACTATGACTAACCAGTAAAATTAAATGAGCATGTGTGAATATATGTATGTCCCCGGTTTCAAAAACCACCAGCCACCACTGGTGTATGTGGTGGCCAGAGGTTATTAGCAGGGCACAAATTTAGGTTTTTTACAAAGTTTGATGCATCAAGTTTTTTATGGGAACAATTTGTATTAACTCCAAATTGTGACGAGTGATCAGATTAATGAATTAAGTAATAACTGTATTCCAGCATCTGCATTTCAGCCCTGCAAAATATTCTGCTAACATAATTTCAGTGATGATCTCATTAGCTCAGGAAAAAGGTTAATGAGATAAAAACAGGTTATATCACGCTGAGTTGTGAGTAGTGGTGCATTTAAGCTTGCTTTTTGTTAAACAAGGTCCAAACAAGTCCCGTGCAATCATTGCATCAAAAGAGTTTCACAGCACAGGTAAGGACATTGCTGCTAATCAGATAGCACCTTGATCAAGCATTTATTGAATCATTAAAAACTTGAAAGAGAGTGATTCAGTTGCAGTGAAGAAGGGCATCCAACAAAGTCAAGCCAGCATCAGCATCAGGACTCTCTCCTAAAGAGGATGAATACTACAAGACCGGGTCACCACCAGTTTAGAGCTTGCTCTGGAATGGCAGAGGGCAGGTGTGAGTGAATCTGAATGCACAGTAAGACAAAGGCTTAGAGAATGGCTTGGTGTCAAGAAGGGCAGCAACAAGTATAGGGAGTGGACTTTCTATGATGGAGCCATGCATGGGACATCTGTAAAAATGATTGTCTGTAGAGGAATAGATGAGCGATACATGTGCCCTGTGCCATGCCAACAGTAAAGCATCCTCAGAACATGTGTCAGGTTGTTTCTAATCAAGTGGGCTTGCAATCTTTCCCAGGAGCCAGATCCAGGAGCAATTTGTAGATAAACAATGTGTTTTTTCAGCATGATGGAGCACCATATTACAAGGCAAATGGAATAAACCAAGTAGCTTGGTGAACAAAACATTACTACTTTGGGGTGAACAACAACAAAAAAAATCTGTGATTAACTCCAAGCACTGGTTAGGTAAAAATGATTTGCCATAATTTAAGATTTTGCACAGAATCTAATAACCAGCATGGTGAGATGAATTGCAGAAGTTTTAAAGAAGAAGGGTTTTGTAGAATTGTAAATATTATGTCTTTGTTTAAACTGGATGTATTTGTCAATAAAGAGCTAACATATGGAATGCGTATAATTGTACTTCAGTATACCAAATAAACCAATATTTTTGCCATTATCTAAACTTTTGGCCATGACTATAGATCTCAAACATTCTGTGCATGCATGATGACCTTAAAATTTATATAAAAAGACTTTCTTGTAGCCCAAGGTTTACAAGAAAAGCTTGAAAGATTTGATTAATGTGATTATGAAGCACAAGCACTTTCTTCACTTCCTTATCACCAAATCACATTGCAATTTTGACATTCCTGCCTCTGGCCAGGATGTTGGTGGTTGCACTTGTTGTAGTGAGTATGCATTTTTTGCAGTTTGTTTTTGGCAGAACATGCAAGAAAATTTAATTTCTTTACAAAAGCATTCATTTATTGGTATGGTGATGAAAGTGTATATTCACACCTCGAGGCAAGGAGTTTCCCACTTTAGACACCTGCGAATGTTTTTCATACAAAATGAGACATAATAATGATATTAGCCAAAGATGAATACAGATATAAAGTGATCTACATCATTTATTGCTGGATTTTAAGGACTGTGCCCTTAGGTGTGGCAAACTTGAACTTTGTCACTAAAATGTCACAAACAAAAACTTCGACTTCGATCTCAGCTTACACCTTCTTAACTCTGTAGCTGTATGTTTTTTGCTTGTTCATTTAATCTATATAACGTTGCTTACTGCATCAATTGCTATTTATTACAGACACAAGGTCATTTACATTCACACCAGGTCAAATTAACACTGTTGTCTGATTATCCTTTTGAAAGTGATAGGACACTGGGGTAGCTATTGTAAACCCACACAGATACAGGGAAGATGTGCAAACTCTAAGACAAAAGTCTAAAGTTGGGATTGAAATAGGAATCTCTGAAATGCAATTGCACCACCATGCTACCACAATAAATTCAGGGAGACACAGAAAGAAACATGACATGTTATAAAAACAGCCAAATGAAGTACATTCAATTGTGTGTAGTGTGAGTGCAGTAACTCCCTCCATCAGTTGGACATTAGTAGACGATGTGCCTCCAAGGACCTCTAACTAAGGACTCATTTTATTATCTATTTTGTTTTATAATTAAGTTTATTTTCATTTTTTTTATTACTAATTTATATTTTATATTTTATTATTAATTTGTTATTTATTTAACCTAATTTTGCTATCATTTAATATACTTTTAGTATTTATTTAATTAACCTCTAGGCCACCCATTGAGGATGGGTCCCCTGTTGAATCTTGGTCCTCCCAAGGTTTCTTCCTACCATTTTTGGGAGTTTTTCCTTTCCACTGTTGCTCTAGGCTTGCTCAACTTGGGATTGGCCTTTTAAGATAATGTAATATTGTGAAGCTGCTTTGAGATGGTGCTCCATTGTAAAAGGCGCTATATAAATAAAATTGAATTGAATTGAATTAAATTTATCTTTAAGATGGAGATGCATTGAATTGGCCAGTGGATTTACCAAGCGGCGTTAGCATGTGCAAATAGCGAGCCAGTAAAGCAGGGTATTAACTGCTGCAGTGTTTTATCCAACATTTGAAATTCCATTAAAGTAATCTGCACAAAAGAATGTTTTCCTCTGTGAAGTTACCTATGACTGAGTGGGGTATCAACCACCACCACCACAGCACTCTCACATTCCTGTATCCCAGTGGGTAGTGGTGATATTCTCTGCCATAGAGATGGTGTGATCATAACTTCTGGTTGTTGTATGATTTGCCACAAGCTATTTAGCATGGATCAACAAGGGATGGCGTGTAACCCATGTAGGCATTGGTCAGAAAGCCAGCTGTCTGTTTCCATGGCCAGGAGTGAATTCAGAGTCTCTGACCAAACCTAGGTCCCAGAGGTCATAAAAATGTACACCCCATGGGACAGAAGGTACTCCAGCCGCTGTCTGTGCTGCCATGCTGCCTGCTGCACATATTTTACAGCTGCTACAATCAGTGCTTGATGCTGCTGAGAAATTTAGGATCTATAAGAACTCTTGGGCTGGACAAAATAATTGTGTTCATGGTAGTGTTTCACTCCCAGCAACTCCCAATTTTCTGCATATCAAGACAATGTTGATGGATGAGCACATACAATAAGAAGTGTACAACCAAAGGTGAGGTACTGTTTGGGTGGTTGACTTTACTTCTACAAGGTGAGACAATATGGTAGATATTATCTAATAGAGTGCATATTGGGTGATGACAGTGTTTAAAAGCTCCAGCATCACTGTTGTGGCTTATCCACTCACATGAGCACCACCATTTCAGGTAATATTATGAATTTAACAATGGATTGGCAGCTGGATAAGGGTGCTTCTGAAGAATTGTAAAGAATTCGTCCTCACATTTGGCCACTTTATTGCAAAGCAATGAAATCCAGCACCCTGAAATCCAGGATCCGGGGTTTAATGGAAACACTGTGGTTGTTCAGTGTTTGTTTATTTTTCACCTACAGTATATGCTAAAGTTAATGCTGCCAATGCAGTTAATGTTTAGGGTATGTGGCTCAGTCCCTGCTTCTGTTTATGTTCTCTCTGTGTGTGTCCCCTCTTGATGTTCTGCTGGCATGGTAGACCATTCAACCAGTATTCCCAAATGGGCTATATTGCCAAACCATGGCTGGGATTTGAGTGCAAAGCAGCTTATGCATGTATGGACCACTGGAAAGTGTGGGTGTAAATGGATGAAAAATTCATTTACAAATCCCAGACTCTATGCACTGATGGACAGCTGAAAAAAAACTTCGGAACTAATCCAGTGTCAGTCGAACTGTAGCTCTGTAACTGACAGACCTCACCCTGCCAGGTGCTGAAAACACCAGAGTGACTCACAGAATGACTATCTACTGAGCCTGTATATTTGCTTTAGCAATGTTCAAATTTTAAAAGTCATTCAATGGATTCCACTTATATACCGTAAAATCACTTTGTCAGAAAATGAAAGTCTTTATTTGCTTACTGACACGTTGGACATGTTGCACCTGTTCCGGTGACGCTATGTGTAATGTGTGTATTCAACCACAGTCTTGAATTCAATTCATGAAACATACAAATATAAATATACAAAAATGAACAGTCTCCCGAAAACGCCTGAATATAGCCACTAGAACTTGAGTGAAAATTAATTAAATCAAACCAAATTATCTAAACTATGAAATCAATTCAAGTTTTTTTTCAATTAATCCTATGTCATTTACCCTTCAGGTGATCAAGTTTGAAGTTAAAACATGACACACTGGGGACAAAACAGACAAATTAAAAAATAGGGACAGATATGGATATTGAAAGTCTACATTCTTCAGGTTGCTCTGGGTTTAATGAATGGATCTGGGCTTTGTTGCCAGGTTGTGGTGGATAGGTAGAAGGGTTACAGTTTTTGGACACCCTGCTGTTTGATGCAGTGTGTTGAACAGTGGGGGGTTGCACTGTGTTTGTTTAAAACTCGTTGGAGTCCCATTAAGCCATGATTCCTCTCATTTAGAACTTCCAGTGGGACATGGAGCAGAGCCCCTGGGAAGCGGCATGTTGCAAGGGACACCAATTACTGTCCAGAGGACACTGGCACTCCTGTTCCTGCTCATGGCAGCTGTCACGTTGTGAGCTGGCCCTCCCTGTCAAAACCATTCAGCCGAACAGATGGAGAGCCATCCTAATTGGTGTTGGCCAAACAGATTTTACACATAGCTGCAAAGAAAGCTAAGTAGCTGAATGTTCACATTGTCCAACCCTTGACCTGCAGTTAGGGCCTGTTTTGAGATCTTCATTATGCTCCATTACGTTGATTAATAATCTCTGACTCGTCTGTATGGAAGGGACAAATGTAGGGCACCAATTAAAAGCAATACTCTGGCAATAAGCAGTGGTGTAACTAAGCAGTGCGCTCTCTTGTCCCTCATGAGTGATATGATAGTAGTGAGGGTTAGGCTTTGACAGAGATGGGAAAAACTGTTATGATCTTTACATGTAGAGCACATTTAATTCACCAATGGGCTTTGTCTGCAACCCACCTTCCATGATCACCCTCTGCCTATTCCCACCTTCCAAGCTTCTTCATTCATCTTTTTTGAAAAGGGATTTTGTTCAGAAATCACTTGACATCATTCGTTTTGGAGAGTGGCCACAATGACTGAATGCTTGTTTTGGCTTATGAAAATGCATGTAAGATGAACAGTCCCGAGGCTGTCTCTCGACTTCAGGTGACAAGTATATCTGCCTTTGTTCTTGCCCCTGTTCACTGCATTTTAACTCTGTCTTTATTTCCTTATCTTTCTGTCAATCTCTTATTTTCTGTTCCTTAACCTCATATGTGAATAAAGTATATGTCTAAATTACACTAGGCAGGTCTGTTGGCAAGTCCAGTTCAATCATTTAAGAATGCCACTGTGATATCTCACCGCTGTTTTATCTTGCACCATTTTCAATCATGGAGTCACACCAATCACAACTATGGAAATACCCTATACAGAATGTTTGGAAGTACTCTATTGAAAACAAGTGCAGCACTATGACTTCAACAATGGGAACTTTAGATGCTTAATAAAACAAGCAGCTCATTGTGAGTGTCTTTAAAAGCAGATTGAGAAGATGAATAAAGTGTGTATGCGCTCTGAAAGGCAAACCTGTAATAAGAACTCACTATAAAAACTCCATGTCCCTCATGTTTTGCTTGTCCTGTAATTCTAGATAATACCGCAACCTGATATAGAAAGCTGAATTTTAGGCTGAATTGTGTGAAGTTTGGGGGGAGTACTTTGTGTTTGTTCTATGGTAAAATACATGAAGTGAAAATGAGTAATAATTCTGGCCTCGCTTATATAAACATCGTCAAATGAACGACATCAGCAAATTAATGACCAACATTTTCTTCTGCCAGTACTATTTCAGTTGTTATACAGTAGATGTATAAACTCAAATGTTTAAGTGAGTGAGAAGGAAAAAGACAGAGATTATTTCCAAGCCTCTGCAGACCTAGAGTGAATTTAGTTTATTCTATTGTCATATTTACCTGTCATAGCCTTTGTTGTATTGAAGATAAAGTATTAATTGGGCAGCATATACAACAAGTTGTATACATTTTCAAATAAATTCCCAAAAGACTATTATTTCTAGTATGTTTGGCCAGAATGTTTCTGAATATGTATACACTGCTTATACTCTGCTTTTTATTAACGAAATGTATTTTAGATCTAATGGTGACATAACATAATGACATTTTTATGTTTACAAACAAAGGACATTCCATCAAAGCATGTGTGGTCACTGTAGGGTGGTTATTAGGGGGCGGGAATGGGGCTCAGCTCCTGAGACTGGAGAGTCAAGAGGCTTTGGCCATCAGTGGGAAAGGACTGATTAATTGTGAAGAGGGTCTGTGAGAAAAAACACCCAGCACACAGTTCACTAATTACAGGCCTGCACAACGTGCAACAAAGAACCATCTCATATCTCAGCACAATGAGGGACCTAGCGCGAGAGAGAGAAAGGGAGAGAGAGAGAGACAGAGAGGAAAGAAAGATTTTTTCAATGGGTGGAAGACATTCTTTCATGTTCTCAAAGTCCAATCTAAATAAACAGTTATTTATTTATGGGTAATAATAAGTTACTCATGTCTAAAAAAATATTTCTTATGTATATCATGTTTTTCCTTGTTGCAACCTTGCTTTTCCCAGTCATAGTCCCTGGAGAACACAGGGCACCAGGCCATCACAGGGCAGAGTAAAAAGCAATATTGTAGCACGTAGCACTGGGGGTTTGTTCTGGGACTGGGTTTCCGGACCACAACTCT
>JAVSBV010000138.1:1799611-1818313 GCA_033117975.1 Parotocinclus spilosoma | reverse complement strand
TCATGTATGTTTGTATCTTTTTTGCATTGTTACTGCCCTATTCTTTTGTAACTATATAATAAATGCTGGTTGATTAAAACTAGCCTAGACCAGCTTAGATCATCTTTTCAACTAACCAGTTGTCCCCAATAAACTTCTCCTTTTGCTCTAATTTTGTAATGACATAGATCATCATTACATTCACATATGTAAAGTTTCATTCTATCCCAACAGCTCCTTCTTGGTAAGTTTTATTTGTAAATGAGTTTATATATCATAGGTTGTAGAAAATTAAATATTCCACACTATTTAATGGAATGGTAACTTAATGACTACATGACAAAGGTTATATGGAAGAAAGCTTATTTAGACCCATTGGTCGGTCTTGTGTCAATATATAACATAACACAACTCATATCACCTTTGAAGACTTCATGCCCTTTGCCAGACAGAAACAAGTAAGACTATTGTTTACTAGGTACAGTCTGAATTCAGAAGTGTTTAGCTCTAAGGCATTATGGTAATGGCTGACTGGCATGATTATGATATTTAAGAGGATTTGAAATTAATAATGACCTAAATTAAGTTTTTAAAAGACATCTTCATTGTCTGTATGTTTGTATTTGCCTCGCCTAGGGTACATCCCTTCTTCAGTGTTCAGTGTGTGTGTGTATATGTGTTTTTATGTGAGAGATGGCTCTCCTTTATAGGACTGGATGAGGGTTGCTCTTCCTACATTTCTTAGACACAGCCAATTGTGGCTTTGAGTCAGTGCTGGAACTCAAACTCAAACCCAGGGCACTGTGGTGGTTGGATACTATGCAAATTAAGCAATTAATTAATGAATCAAATAATTATTTACAAATAACTATTGCAATTAATTACACATCTGTGTGTTTGATGCATTTTGTGGAATTTTTCCCACTGCACGCTCACTATTTCATTGAGATTTGAATTTTCTTTATCATGCAGAACATCTTTTCTGTCTTCTTTTGTACAATCCAGAAAATAAAAAACATTTAAACTATTTGAACAAGACACAGGTCTCTTCCCATGCCTCAATTTAATGCCATGTTTGGGGATGGCTACTCACCAGCAACTTGTTAAGAGCCAATTCAGATAGCTAAATACGTATTCCTATAGAAAAACTTTAGTGCTCAATGATTGAAGTGGTGATTCAGAACAATTACAATGATCCCAAAAAAGAACTAAAAAGACATGTATAAAATCAGTGAGATATGGACCACACAATATAGGAAAAATACACTAAAAATAAAGGCATTCTGCAATTTAACCACATAGCCACTGTATAATTTCAAAACCATTTATCTGGGGTATCGCACAACTACAACAAAAGTCTGTCACTGTCTGAGATATTTATAAACTGGATTGCATGTAGTTCTCCACAAGTGTTGACATTCATGATGAATCGGAGCTTGCTACCAGTGGTCCAGTTTTAGCTCATTTTATGGATTGCTCACCATGTAAAAATCACCACAATGGTCTTGCAAGTGTCAAAACTGCACCATGGAAGTGGGTTGTCTGGTCCATTTTCTTTTCCATCATGTGGACAGTTGGGTATGTTTGCACCATTTACCTGCTGAAGTGATGGCACCGAGATGCATTGTGAGAATATGATAAGCTGGTGGATTGAATGATTCACTCTGGGTAACGTTTTTGGTCTGGACATTCAATATGATTGTGATGGCACATAACACTTTTCTTAACACAGTCACTGACCAGGTGGTTTTAATGGTCTTTTTAAAATCAAAACATTTTAACACCATGTGTTTGATTAAGCACTTGGTTGATATAGCAGTAATTCGCTAGCCCACCATCTGAGGTCATGTCCTACTATTGTCTTCTGGCAAGGTCGGGTGTCACATTTGGTGTTTGAGAGAGGAGAGGCCAAACGGAGGAGGGTCACCTCAGGAGCTGTAGCATCAAACCCTGCAAGACATTGCAACTGTATGGTGCCTTTTCCGGGACATTTTATACCCTTTTTAACTTATGCCTGACTAGTAAGAAATATATGGTGTACATTGCCAATAAATAAATGTAGACCACTTTTTAAGATTGCTCAGCCAATACAATTAGAACAAGGTTGTTATAATTCCATATTCCATACACAGTTGTGTTTACATTGCTCCTATCATGCTTTAGTCTCCTAAACTGAACCGTAATTATCCTTTAAATGGGACATTTAAAGTTTTGTCATAATAGGCTCCTGGAACATAATGTAGTCATATAAAAATAACCCTATGATATATGCAGAGAACTGGCCATAAAAACCATTTGTGAATCACCAAACAGCCCCAGTACATCCCACAGTAGAAACTGAGCAGCCAAGTGTGGTTGCGCATTTCACCGTTGAGACGAAAGCTTGCGGTGTCTGCGTAGCCTCGGGGGAATAGGCACCACACGCCAAGCAGTGACAGTCAGGATTATATTAGAGGCCAGCCATTATTTTGGTTTCGCATGTTACTGACCTCAAGAAGGGGTTAAGAAATATTTAAGGACACAAAGGTTGTTCTGTATAGGGAATGGCTGGCCCACAAGAAATTCTGTTGACATGGCTCTTTCATTAAGTACGTGGTTGCTGAAGAGTGCACTCTACGGGACATTTGGGCTCATGTCCCTCTGTTACTCATTCCATTACTTACAGAGCCAAGACGGTCGCTGTTACACACCTTGTTTTCTGCCTGCCATTCAGGAGAGAAAACAAATGTTAACAAGTGTACATTGGACATGGCAAATGGAAAACAATCTTTTTGAGTGTGCTTCCCAAGAGCCGTCCTTAAATGTTCTAAAAATACACACGACACACAAGGACGGCTAAAGGATAGCTAAGCAGAGTCCATTTCTAACGTTTCGCTGCTCTAAATTCACACAGAGGTTTTCTTTTTCTTTTCTTTCTTTCCTTTTTTGCCTATGAAAGGCTGTCCGTCGGCAGCGGTGAGTTCACAGAGCTGTTGTCCTCAAAGGGAGGAGTGCCACAGAGGGATGTTATGTTTCATTTCCACGTATTGGGTCCGTTCCAGAGCCATCCTCCACTGATCAAAGGTTAAGCCAAAGGAGAGGAGCTGATGGAGCTCTGAACTGAATGCTCTCTGTTCTTTAATTTTCAAATGTCTGGACTCTTAAAAGTTTGTTTATTTAACATTCCTGAGAGCTGTCATTGTGGGAACGGTTCCATCTATGTAGATGTCAATAAGCTTTGTGAGCGTGTTATCCCTAAGGCACTAAATATTATGCTTGTTACAGTCATTTTAATGGCGTTTCTTGTTTGTGTTCAAAGTATGAGGGTAATTAGATCCTGATCTAGAATGTGTGGTGATGTGAGATCATTCTGATATTTTTCAGTGATGTTAATATAGAGTTTATCAACATTTGCATACAGACAGGCTTGAAAGTTTGTGAAGCAGTTAGTTTTCACTATGTTTGAACCAAAAAGCTCTGTTTTGGTTCATCCATGCACAAACGTTTTTTCCAATAGCCTTCTGGTTTTGTCTACATGATCTTTAGCAAATAGATGTTCCTTCGGCAAGTAATGACTTTCTTCATGCAATACTGCCATGCATACCATTGGTCTTCTTTATTCTCCTGATGCTACATTACCATTAGTCATTGTGTGAGAGGCCGTTAGTTGTTAAAAAGTCACCCTGGGTTCCTTTAAGACCTCACTAACTATTTAAAGGCAAAGCTTGTTAGAGATTGATATATAACATTAAGTTAAGCACTGAACAGTTAATTTTCTAAAGGTTCTCAGAAATGTCCTTTGTTTGCGCCATGATACACCTCCACAAACATGTTGTGAAGTAATCTTGCGAATAATTACTAATCCTAATCTTGGAGGTTCACATACTTTCACATATAGCTAATACTGAAGCATTTCCCACAGTAAATAAATGCCATATATTATTTTACTTCACATGTTTCCTTGGGTTTTCTTTATCTACTTTTGTGTGAAAATTGCCTTGATGTTTAAGAAAAAATTCTAAAGGGTTTACAAACTTTCAAGCACAGCTGTAGGTCTACCCCCTATTGGCAAATTGTGTTAGCCAAAAAAAAAACCATAATCCCCAGACAACTGTCTGTGTGAAAATGAGGGGATATTTTTTCAGCTGTCTATTTTGAGTAATGAAGGCCTGAGCGCAGACATAGTGTTAGTGGACATCTCTGTGCCACATATCTGTCCACATTCCACCTCATACAACGGAAAAAAGAAGAAGAGAAAAGTAAAACGATGAAGAGGTTGTTGGGCTAAATCGGACTGCACACCCTGGTCGTTGCCAGCTGTAGGTGGCTATATAGAGCTGGGTCTGATAACATCAGTGGGAAATTAAACAAAAAGCATTTTTTCCTAAAAACGACCATCTTTCAGGCTGACTGCTACTGTAAACACCATTCCAGAATACAACATTATAAGACATGCTATCCTGCATTCCTCAACCTCCTCCTTTAAAGAGGGAGAAACAGCTCAAATGGGTCTGCCAAAAAGAAGTCTCTAAGTGTGAGAGAAAGAGCGGGAGACAGATAATGTAAAAGAAATAAGTACTACAATTCCAGACGTTTAACTGAGAGGTTCAAGTTTGGTTCTTAAGTGCTATCCATACCATGGAGTGCCGCCAGTGCATCTCTGTCCTAATGTCAGTTATTGATAATGGAATAAAGCATTTCTTGTGAATAATGTAGTCAGTCTAATGAGGGTACTGTCTTCCACAAAAGTAATGTCTCCCAGAACAAGTTTTCATACCAGAAGTTTTGAGAATCCATTTGGAAAAAATCCATCGGCTTTAATACCTTTCCGAACATTCCCTTTGAACATTCCTGTACTCCCTCTGGTTCTAATTGATTTTATGAAAGAGGCAATATGTAAAAGCGAGGAGAGAATCTGTTGACGTAACCCAGGGTCTAAATGATCCTTGAATTCTCATGTTGTCTGAGATTCTCTTAGCTCTCTTTAAGCGCCTCATAATTTAATTATGACACTTTTTCTGGAAGCGGCTTCTCATTTCTGAAGTGCAATTCACCTTTTCATAGCGTTTTAACAGTCCAGATGACAAAAAAATTGAATACCTGTTCACAATCATGCCCACAATAACAGACACTTTCAGCACTTTTAAGATGGAAATATACGCAAAATGCTTGTGGAAACATACTTTTAAGAATGCAGATTATTCCTTTTTTGTGCTGATATAGGAAAAAATATGGAAGAGTCGTGAATAAATTAGGAAAATCTGTGCATACAATATATAGACAAAAGTTTGTAGACACCCAATAAACATATTTAAAACAAGGGTATTAATTGGACTTTGCATGCACAT
Organism: Parotocinclus spilosoma; assembly: GCA_033117975.1. Lineage (NCBI taxonomy): Eukaryota > Metazoa > Chordata > Actinopteri > Siluriformes > Loricariidae > Parotocinclus > Parotocinclus spilosoma. The sequence continues at coordinate 1,813,007 of JAVSBV010000138.1, read as the reverse complement.
TTGCTGGTAAAACAAAATCTGTTATTTCAAGAGGGACACATGAAACATTTTTGAAACATGACTACAAGGTCAGCTTCTTATGTTAGACAATAAGCCCTGGCTGAGTTTTGGAATTCCAGTGCATTTTCAAAATGTCTGATGAGGTTGAGGTCAAGGTCCTTAACCTATAGATATTTATAGAAACCTATAAATATGTCAAATAGGGAGTAACTGGCATATTCAGTGCAACTCATTCTACAGCCACTGCTTCAGAATCCAAAAATATATGCTTTATATTCGCTGAAATAACAGAGCACAATAATTAGAATCTAATAATTAGAATACAAACTTTTGTCTACATATTATAAGCATTAAAGAAGCATAAGATATTAGAAAGGAGCGTTTTCTGAGCAGATAGTTCTAATCAGGTCCAGAATCAACATGGAATAACACAAGATCCATTTTTCACTTCTTGTTTTTAACATAGTCCTTATTTTTATTAAGATGTCAAATAAATTCATCAGGTTGTATTTACAGAGAAAGGTAATAAATATTTTATAATAGTAATAAAATTATTATTTTTGCATACTTTTTAAACATACATGTGTCATGTTTGTTAGTAAAAATCTTTTACAAAACCTGTCATATGACAAAGGAGTATACAAATTTGTTTACACTACAGCATCAGCCATAGGACGGGTGGACCTTGGTGCAAGTTGTAACTCATTTCATAACGGACCAGCATAAAGTTTTACCTGGTATAAGTAATCTACATGTTTGAGTTCCCAAATCGAGACCTAATGTAGTGATTTTACTGAGTAGTCTAATGCAGTTTAAATGGATTACCAGTTTTCCGTTTAAAAACTGTACATGTACTTTTGGGTGTTCCAATGAGTTCCAGTACTGCTTTGAAACAAATGTTGGCAGCGGTAAAGGTTCACATGTGTGCGTGCAAGTGTTTAAAATCAGGCCCATTGTCAATGCGGTGCATTCTCATCAACCTTGAACCATACTGCAGTGAGAAAGGCCAAAAGGTTCTCATCAAATCAACATGTTATGCTCCTCCAGTCACTTCTACTCCAGGCTTCTCTGTTTGTTTTAACATGTACTACCGCCATAGCCAATGCCGATGCCTGGCTAGTCAAAGCATGTTGTGCTCTGCTGAATCACAGGTTGTACAAAAATGTAAAAGAATTCACACTAATGCTTCACGCAATTAATCACAATTCAGCTGCAGAAAGGCCTCAAAGAATGCTTCCAATGCCCAGCGAAATGCATCGAGCACAAAGTGAATGAAGTTAGTAGAGAAGAAGCGATGGTCTTCAAAATATTGCACGTTAGCAAGTGAGGCCTGGGAGAGTCACGTGATGCTGTTTGTCATGCTCCTCTTGCATCTACATGACAGTCCATTCCAGTGGGAAATTTCCAATTCTCATTGTCAGGGCCAATTCAGAATGACACGAAGGATTTAGTCCTGGGGACGGAGATGCACCTCTCGCTTTAATCAGGATGCCGGCTGCTGTAAACTCGTTAAAGTGGGTTCCTTTTTTGTCATCCTTAGTTTGTCCAGTATAAATAAGGTAACAGACACAATATAACATTAATGACAACCCAGAAACATTCAACACCTACGAGATACTCGAAGCTCCTGAAATATAAAAATAGAACATCTTTGAACTTTTTATGCTTTTTTTTTGTCCTATAGCCACTTTCGCGTCTCTCTTCCTGCTGCTGAATGGCAACAGTCTTTACACAGATTTAAGGCAAGAAGCTTGAGATGTCCGTAAGAAATGAGTGTGTGCTTGGTTCTTTTTCTCTTCAGTTTGTTTTGGGGTTGGGCCTTAAACGGCGTGCCCTCCGTGTCCGTTTTGTTACGGTGGTGAAACGGAACTCCTCCTGAGGGTCCACCTTGCCCTTAGGATCGCGCTTCATGAAATGCACTTCCTGCTGCGTCTGTGTGGTCCGCGAGCCCTTTTTCGGCCGGCCCCTGCGGTTGAAGCCCAGGTACCAGCCTTTGTACTTGGCAGACACTAACGCCGTGTAGTTGTTTTCCAAGAACTCCTCCACGAACACACACTCTGGGTTACTCCCGTTGATCTGCAAGAGAGAAAATAACATGTCAGATGAAGCCCACCTGTTGAGCAACTCTCCTGAACCCATCAGCTGAGTTCATGTGTAAGCTCCCAAGCCAACATCAATAGAAAAGGTGTTGGGAGTAAAGGTAAAAAATGTTTTTCTCAGCTCTAATTTGCTGCTCATTGTTATGAAACAGTTAAAGTGAACAATTGCATACTAATTGTGTTGAGAGGGATGAAAAGGGAGCCTCCTTAAGCTTGTACTCCTCAGTGAAAGGGATCTAAAGTCAGGTGCCAAGAAATGCTGAGAGCCCCCAAACCTAGCTGCCCCAAGGTTAGGTCAATATGTAACCTCGGTTACAGTCTGAATGTCTGTGAAAGTCTTTTCTTGCGTTGGATTTCAAATAAAAGCGGACAGTAAACTGAAGGCAACGTGTTTTATGACAAGGTTTCTCACTCTATAATATGTACTACATACACAAATCAGTTATAAATCAAATAAAACACCATCCCTCCGCCAAGATGGAACTGGAACTGTGCCACCTTATGGTCAGTATTAAAAAAGCCAGAAGAAGATGGAATGCACTATTCATGGTCGAAAGAAGGACATTTGCTTTCCACTTTAAATGCGCTTGTGCTATAGCAGCTTCCAAAACATGGAAGCCCAATGACTCAAAAGGCTCAAACGTCCACTTTGATTCGAAACATTTGCTGAATTTGAAGAAGGCAGTAAAATATTGGCCCCTCTTTTTACAATGTCACAGCTGCTATGGTTTGCGAAAACGCACACAGCGCACGTCAGCAGCGTCACAGGAAAGCAGTATAGACGTTTTCATTGCACGCACACCCCAAGAAACTAATACGCTTCAGAACAGAGACTTTTAAACTCAACCCATAAACAAGCCCCTATAATGCTGTGGCCTCCACTGGACACAAGCTCAACAGCATTAATGATTCCACAGCAGAGAGGTTAGCTTTTTATTTTTACCATGATGGGATAGGATGAGAAACTGTAAAATGCAAACCATATAGTTGTTATTTCATAGGTGGCAAACAAGATTGAAAGAAAAATCGACTTCTATTGCACCATTTGAACTTGTATCCAGTTGTTAGTGTTAACTTGGAAGACCCAGAGTATTGTGCAAATGTCTAAGGCCACCATTTGATTCAATGTACCATTATTTTAGCAATGGTACAATGACAATATATAATTATCTCTCAGGCTCTTTATTAAAACAGTCAGAAAATACAGGAAAGTTGTATGCAGTACAAAAAACTGAATTAAAACAGAGTAAACTGTATGCTACAGTGTCAAGTATTTAGTGTGGCCTCCTCTTACACTTGAGAAATAGCATCATCTGGCATTTTCATACAGCTGCCAATTTGACCCTTCTACAGCCCGAAGAAGCTTGATCAGGAATGGACTTTTTTGAAGGGTAGCAGACAAGAATGTGATAAAAGGATGGGATAAAAAGTCTAAGGTACACTTAAGTGTCGCAAATGTTCGAATGAAGATCAGTGGAAACGAGTATTACATACTGACAAACCCAGCGTTATGTATGGTCATTATACGGTTACTAAAACGGTTGAAAATGGTCAAATCAACCTATTCTTACCTTGCCAACAATTTTGCCATTGTTGTTCATGCAAATATAGTAGCCACTCTCTTTTCCTTTTATCCTGACGTGACTCCCAAACGTCTCTGTCTCAACCACAAGGAGAGCTGCAAGAAAAAGAACATGCAATTACTTAGAATTTTAGAGAAATTTGAGACTAGTTCATTCATTAACAAAAACTAAAGTTACTATTTATACACACAATTTTTGCTAAATGTTAAGATTTGTAAAGGTTATTACTTATATTATCACTTCATTATTTAGTAATGACTTTGAAACATGCTTTGGTTTAGGAAAAAATAGCTATACCACACACAAACAACTGCTGAGAAGCCCTCCCATGACCACGCTCTACAACACCTCTCTCTCTCGCTCTCTCTCCCTTACTTTCTGTTTAGGCACCTTTGTTCAGGCTTCCCCTTAGCTATCTACAAAACCTCTTGGAGCAGTTAAGATCCTTGGGGATTGGGTTTCCAGTCGCCTTTAGTCCCTGCTCACTCAATCAAAAAGTTAAGATGATCCATTTGCTTAACACACAGAGCTATTCAGCTGAGCTCAAAGGCAGGGGGCTCTGAGGGCAATGCCGAAATTGTCCCTTTTAAAAACAACTCAAAGTACAACGAGTTGGGGGAGGGAGTGGTACACCAGTTCAGGCAGGGCACTTGAGATTTGTGAAGGAGCAAGAGAAATATCCCACTATCCCACTTCTCTTAGTCTAACGGATAAGGAGGTGACATGTAAAAAGGAACTGAAACATCAGAGCACAGGAGAATAACCAAAGGCAGGATTGGAGGGGGTGCCCACGAAGGATGCAGTACACCTGTTTCCTTGACTATTTTTTTAATTACAGACATAACGTAGCGCCGGACTGCTTAAGATGTTTGTCCCTGTGTAGCAGGCATATGCTTGCTCAAGGCATTTTTAAAAAATTTGTCTGACATAGTTTGCGTTCTTGGGGCCACACATCTGTTTCACATGTTTTCAAGAGCAGAGCAACCACCAAAACGTCTACACACACATTCAACTGTTCCATCTGCCACAATCGTGCAAGATGTTCGAAATGAAAACGAGTACATCATGTAACTGAAATCAGCTTGTCTTACAAAGAATAATTTGTAACAATTTGTAGTTTTGTTCTGCTAGTAATTGGTTAACAGTTTTTTTGTCCATTACGAACTACTAGAACACTTAGGAGCCATAGTGAATGATTGCTGAGTCTTTGTGTTGCTGACAGGCAGAAAGCTTCCAGGTGCCAGGTGTGGGGATTTACCTGGATCTGTGTGTGCTCCTGTACACACAGGTACTGAACGACCTTTATGCCACACTCTATACTGAAGACAAGCTGCCTGAACAAAACGAACGAGTCAATATACAAACTCGGTTACAAAGCAGCAATAGCGCTTCCACAATAATGAGGCAATTTTGGTTCTAGTAAACAAGTAAAGCAGTGGGCAGTCTACAAATATAACAGAGCAGCAACTCGCACTACATGCCCATCGGGGAGTTTTTGCAACAGCACCGAGCAAAGACTCTGGCTGACACGGTTGAAAATAAGGTCGGATGTAAACACACTTGTATCACTCAGCACCGCTCAATCTAGTTCACTGCTTTTACTTCTATTCACCACCCCCTCTTCCTCAGACACATGACCACGGTGGAAGTTACACAATTGACTGATCTGAAGCCAGTTTGTATTATGACGGATCAATGATCAGTGATCAAAAGCGCAGCTTTTTTCTTTTTACATGTCTGTTACCCGGACATCACTAGAAAACACTGTACAAATAATATTTTTGTATCTGATAATTAACCTCTTTAATCTCTTGCTTAAATCTGATGACAGATCTTAGTCTGGGTGATCCTATATTATTCAACATATTACTAGTATTAACATGATAAATCGAGCAATACTTTTCAGACTAACACAAATATCCTTGAGATGTAAACCAAGGCCTAGCGTCCAACTACAAAGCAACAATCAGTATTCACAAGTCAGACTGCTTTTTTGCATATAGCAGTACTATATACCAGTGGTTCCCAAAGCAGGGGGAGGGCCCCCTAGAGGGGGTAGTGGGCGCAGCAAGGCAAATAAATGTTAAACAGTAAAAAATTATCCGTATTGCATGTTACTTTCACTGTAAAGGTGATTTGTCAATTCATTTTTTTTAGTTTAATAAGAAGTTGCAGTTTTGTGTTAATTACAATGTTCCAAATTAATTCCTTCTTCAAAAAGGGGGCACTGCACAAAAAGTATTGGAACCACTGCTATATAAGGCAGCTCAGGCCTTTCCATTCATGTTAACATAAGCACACCAGCATGAGTCTATGTGTGTTGTTTGCATTGACGTGAGGCAATTGGCTCTGGCTAAAGCAGCAGAAGAGCACAGGAACGCCCCCGTACCGTACTTGCCCCCATCGTCTCCATTGGCGTTGATCTTCTTGCCGAGGATCTGTACATGCTTCCCCGTAGTCCTGCTGTATAACTGGTATATCCGTACTTGCTTCCGACTGACGTCGTCACGAGTGTGGTTCTCGATGTAGAAGCGGAAGTCTGCAGAACTCTGGTGAGACTCCTAGAAGCAGGAAAGAAGAGAGCTAAAAGGGTTAGTTGGCATGGGGTATTGTGCCATGCTAATTTGATAGGAAATGTACATGTGGTTTAAAGACCATTATGAACATCTTAAACTAACATTAATACAAATAAAAATATTGTAAAAAAATGCCAGGCTATAGGCAGCTTCAACAATGCCGGGTTAATGTCCTGTTCTCATCTCCCTGAGTCAGGCAGATGACTACTTTGTGCCTGGAGCTAAATCAAGAAAACAAGTACTCCATTTCCAATAGCAAGCCACTAGCAATTATCCACCTGAAGGATCAGGACCTGTTTCTCTGTCATCAAACAAATATCTGCCTGAGGTCAGAATTACCCTCATAAATCACACGCTCAGACACACGCACACACACACAGACATGCAACAGACATACGCAGACACATCTGCAGTAAGATATGTATGCACCCACCCACCGACCTACCTACCCATCCACCCACCGACCCACCCACTCACCTAACCTTACGCACACACATTCACACCCACCCACCATATAAAACAATACAACCTAAGGGATCTCTCAATACCCAGCATTCATTTCCATTCACATATTTTATGTGTTGTGCCAGTTTTACCTGAGGCTTTCTAGCAGCAAAAAAATTCCCAGCCAATCTTTCATCTCTTTTCCCCCTTTTTCTTTTCTCTCCTGTCCTCTTCTGCTCTCCTTTCCTATCATCTCTCCATACGGCGAAAACGTATACTTTCAGAACCCCTGGAATCTAAACCCAAGCCAAGGCTCCTCTCCCCAGCTGTATGAGTGGTAATTACCCAGTAATGGGCTTTTATGTGGCTGCTCTCAGGTGGCTAATTATATACACATTACATACTCTGACTCGCTGTTATTTTAACCTCAGCAAATTAATGACATTTAAAGTGTGCAAGGGGAAATGCGCTCAATGGCAGAACAAATCTCCAATGCAGAGATGAGAAACAAGGCGCTTCTACTGGGCTGGGTGTGCAGTCAAGTGTGAAATTCATGGAAGCATGCTCAGGGTCCAGTTGGCATTAACCACAATGACTCCAAACCTCTTTCAAGTCACTTTTAAACATTTTAAACTATATTTTTACTGCTGTTCCAAACTGTCTATGCATTGGTTGACTGAACAATACAAGCCGACACTGTAAGTAAACGGCTACATTACATCTGCCATAGCAAGCAGAGAGGTCTAAATATTGTCTTACCAGTTGATTCGTACTACACAGTCATAATTTTAAGAAATAGCTCTTAAAAGAAAAGGCTGTTCCTGACAGTGATTGTACTGTGTCTATATTAAAGAATAGATGGTACACATTCATAAAATACCCTGATTATATCACAACACACAAGATCTGTGTTATATATCTTTTAATAGTGGTTGAGTTTATCGCACAAAAGAGTACTAAAGTACTTCTGTCTTGACATAAAGCCCACACACACTATGCACTGGAGGGAAAACACACACACAACCTCTCCTTTGAGGGATTTGCTCTGAAATCTCTCCATCTCTAGTCAAACACTGAGGTGTGTTTGGCAGACAGTTGCATCTCAGCGCGAGCAGGAAAACGGGACATGCCTATGCAAAACACTTTTATCATGCTGCCTGTCTCCCTTCAAAGCCACCCCAGAGAAATGGATATCATTGGGACTTCAAAAGATCAGCACCATCCTTGCTAAGAAGCCGTGCACTCTTGCATGTCCGATAGAGCCCTATCTGCAGACACCATTCTCCACTGAAGCTCAGGAAACAACGCATCAATGCATTGTCACTTCAGGCCTGCTCTTATAGACTTATCACACCACTGATTTCCCAGCATTTCCTTAAAGAAAAGGAAACACAAAGCCCACTGCAAAACACTGACTGACGGAACGGAGAAAAATCAAATGCAGGAAGTACTTTTACGCTTGCGCGTGTGACCTGCAATTAAAGCTCTAGTATTGTAATTACTGACACAAAACACTGAGGAATCTGACTGTCTACACTGCGGCCTTGTTTTCTGCTCTGCTCTGCAATAAGGATGAGCAATGCGGGATTATGGAAGAGTTCCATCTTCTTAAAAATCAAATGATTTCCTTCATCGTTTGAGAGCAGGCTTTGTAGACGCTTGCTTTTATTATGACATGTTAATACAAGATTTTAAAACTACTGCATTAGCCCATGTTTAATTTGCAGCTACTGAAGATTTCCAGGAAATCAGAATAGTTAGTCATCTTGGGATCAGAAATTGAATAGAGTGAAAGATTTAGAAAATTTAACAGGCTTCTTTTAAACTTGTTCAGCCTTCATGTGGCTGTTGATAGTCAGTAAGGGAAGAATTACACACACCCTTTAAATGTCGGGACTAAATAAGAACAACGTCTAGAAATGAGAATGGCACATTTATGATAAGAATAATAAGTATGGTTGTATTAAATTACTGAGCAATTAATGATTTGTTTCATATATAATATAGGTTATTTCCAGAACAGTGTTTGGTGCATATCATGCATTTGATCTGAGAGCAATTTTGGCCATCCAAACGTTAGCAATATATTTTAATAGACTTAAAATATATTGTACATTGTTCAGTTAGTCCTAATCCCCATTGTCTTAAAATTGGAATCAGAGTAGTGATATATTCTGTGCTAACCTAACCTCGGAAGGCATTCAAAGTTTAAAAGGTGAATTGATTTACCTGTAACTGGAAGTAGAGGACCAGGAAATGTAAACACCTGAAAAGAGAGAGACAGACAGAGAGACAGAGAGAGAGAGGGTAGAGAAATAAAAAGGTGAAAATCACAACGACAAAAAAAAGCGCGTCTGACTTTGAGCGACTTCTATTGGTGAAAATGTAGGGCTTGTAGAAGTAAAAACGGCGCGCTTACACGTAGCTGAACCTGGAAGGCAGCACGGACATCTTGCTCAAATCCACCTGTCTCCCTCCGGCGGGGCGGTCCGGACTCACAGCGCCGTGGCCTCAAGCGCAAAAACCCGGGGGTGACCGGCGCTCCCAGTCACAACACAGAGCGGTGCAGAAAAGCTGCGCCTGTGGGAGCCACATCAGGCTCTGCCTCAGGTTTAAACTATTAGGCCCGAGTGAACGTAAAACACCGACCCGGTCCGCTTCTTGTCTCCCCGAGTCCCCCCCAGGCTCGCACACGCACACACACACACACGCGCGCGCGGCGATCTCTCACTCCAACCGCGGAAAGCTTCAATTTGCTGCGGGATGCGTCTCTTCCTGTGCTGCCCAGATTCCTCAGGCGAGCTTTCACGTCAGTTAAATCCCGTGTGTGTACCTGCCGGTAAAGTCCACCCCAGCGTGGGTCCGTCTCCGTGGCTTGTAGAGGTTCAAGTAGCTGCTTGCGTTACTCCGATCTGTCACTCAGATAAGGTCTGGCAAAAAAGAAAATCTTGTCTTGACTGGTTTCCAGTATAAAGCCGCTCAGACGTTGTGTGGAACCGTGTCTATCTGGAGTGTGTGTGAGCGGTCCGTATGCCGCGGAGGCTCGCCGCGCCGCCAGGGGCTTTTTTTTTGGTCGCTGGTGGGTGGAAACCTGTCAGTGGTTTTTGCACCTGATAGGGCGATCAGCGAGGACCATCAGTACATCAGAGAGGCTTCACCCCCCCATTCCGTTCCCCTGACTTCACTTCGCCGAGTTTTTCTTAACTCTTCTTGCGCTCTAACTTTTTTCTTTCTCTTTTCCTTTTTTTTCATGGGAATTCTTTGCGGTTTTCTCCATAACTTGGCGGGAATGGGACGCAGGTGCAGGTCTTCAGTGAAGAAAGCCAGATCGCGCTATAGTGACTGCATGGGTAAAGAATCAGAATCAGTTTTATTTCGCCTGCTACGTTTGTCTTGGTGAATGCATGTTACAGACTGTGCAGATAAACAGACAAGGCTTTACAGGTAGCAATTAGTGTACACGAGGGGGGGGGGATGTAACCTAAACCAAACTAGGATCAATCACGCCATAAGCAGTGTCACGTAATAAAATGGCTGTATAATGGAATAAGATAATAATAATAAGGAAGGAAGATAATAATTATTAACGATAATCTATCACGGTTTAAAACTTCCCATACATTTTAAGTCTTACAAGCCTAGCCAACAGTAAAAAAAAAAAAAGTTCTCTCGTTTCCTTCTACTACATTTTGTGTATTGGCCACCGCTCTCCCAGACACCATTCACATGCAAGTGCTTGTCGAACTGGACCTGCCAATATTGTGCTATAAGTTATCGGGCATTGAAATGCGAGCGAGGTGTGAATGCGTTTACATGCTCCCTCTGAGCATGAATCTCCCTCCTGCCAGCTCGACGCATTGTGCTCTCCAGGTTTATTCCCTCATTACCGGTAATAAACTCCAGCTCTCTCGCTCTCGCGGCTCCAACAATAGAAGGCATTTTGAAAAGACAAACAGGTTACGGCTACATTTAGTCTTTTATAAACCTACCTTGTTGTTACACACTGAGTGCCTTTCATATACAAACACACTGCGCTCAGTTAAAGCTTCTTTCTTAGGAAAAGCCACACTGCTGTCTATCGGCCTAATCATCTAATAGAGCATCACATCGCAAAAAAAAAAGCCCCTGTAATTCTAAAACGCTTATTTCCAGTCGAACGCTACTAAAGTCTCTTCTAAACTGAGAGAGGGCATGTAATTATGACCGTGCTTCAGGGTCTCTCATTACTCACAGGTATGAATCTGGGAATATGACATGAAATAACATCCAGGCTACATCCTAAACCATATATTATCAGCTTAAAAACATGCCAGAATGCTGCACTACCCTAGAAAAGTCCTGTGTGTGTGTGTGTGTGTGTGCATGCGTGTGTATGTCTAACTCACATTTAACCTCAAATGAGTACTCAGACACAAAAATTCCTTTATTGGTTAAAGAGGTCATCAAGAATGGAGCGTGCATCTGCCCTGGCAAAGGCTTTACCTGTTTTAATCTGCAGTCTACAGCATGGCACTTAACAGATTTACAGTGCATTGATGTGGGAAAAGGAAAAAGCACAAAAAGCACACGTCTTCCCGAGTATCTGTATTATTAGAGGTGTTTTTTTGTTACATTTTCAATCACCTCAGTTCTGCAGTTTTAAGCCCTAAAAGAATCATTAGAGAATTCTGATCTATTATCGGGGGCTAAAAAGAGTACCTGAACAAAATCAAAAATATGACACATGCGTGCAAACAAAGCTTTTCTTGTGAAGTGGCTGAGATTGTTTGCATATACAGTAGTATTGAGATGAAAAGGTTTCAGGAAAACATTAAAAGTAAAGTGTTTTACTATGCTTCTAAGATGTTTTGAGGGAAAATTAAAGGGGGTTTACTTCACCGGGTTAGAACCGATCAGATCCGTAATGTGTGGATTTCAGTGTTGTGATAATTAGCAAAAGCAATGCAATGACACGAGTAAGGAATAGAATTGCCATTATCATGAGGCTAAGGTCAAGATTTCTACATTTGGACCTTTATTTAGATTTTTTTTCTTTTTTTTCTTCCGTGAATCGGTGTGGTGACCACCAGGAATGCTGTGAGTTGGCCTTCCCGACGTTGAATAAAGCAGGATAAAAGAGGTAAAGAGAAATCGTGGAGGGGCGGTCACACGCAGTTGTTCAAAGGCTTATAAAGCCTTTTAAACCTGACAAAAGAACTTCACAGTTCTGTAAGTAAGGCCCAATATGCTGTGTTAGTGTCAGAGCTCACTCTATCACACACATACACACACGACTTCCCACCTTTTTGCTCTTTCATCTCTGACACATACATATGGACTGAGAGGGTGGGGGGCGCTAAGGTGGCATCTGCATCTTATTGAATCAGAAGGTGAGGCAGAGGCCTCGCTGGATGGTCCATAATCAGGGACCTTTCCGACAGTCGGGCGCATTTCCTTTTCACTCCTCATCGCCTCTAGCTTTTGTCAAACCCACTCAATTGGGGCTTCAACAGCAGACTCCCCACGCTCCAGGGGAGAGCTGTAACCACCGAGCATACGGCGCAAAACTGGCAATATCGGAACAATAAAACCAAGTGAACATCAGAGAACATGGCAGTCAAGCAAGAGAGGCGAGGAACTAATTATCCGTGTAGGTGTAAGTGGTTCAGTGCACCAAACAGGGTCGACCTGAGGTCATGACCCTTCGGAGCATGACGGAAAAGGCGTGTAGGGGAAAGGGTCACTTGAGAGTGCCAAGCTGCTTTTAGGGACATGTTGTATAGTACTAATTCGTCTCTGTTACAGGTTGACTGCATGAAACCATTTAGTGTTTGGTTTGGTGCTGCTAGTGTTGGGCTATGTTCAGACAGACTGCTATATTTGTAAGCCACACGGATTCAGATTTTTTTCCAATCACAATTTAGAAGTGATTTCAAATCCGATTAGCTTCAGTGTTCAAGACACATAACTCAGTCTGATTAGACAGAATGGATTCGATGTGGCTGTTATATTATTTGGTACTCAGCGACTATTAATGTTTTTGTACTGATGTTGACAGCAACATGGACAAACTCCAGAGTGACAAATCAAGGGTGGTTAGAACCTCAGGCTGGAGCAATTATTATATTAGGTGCTTTTGTAAGGAATCATCTCTTTCATAGTTCTTAGAACTGTGCCCCCTTTCATACATGTTGACCCTGCAGGAACTGGGAATGTTTAAATTTTTTTAGAATACAGTGTGTAGGGACTTTTAGTAGCTCCTAAGGGTGCACAAGAACTATGAGTGATGTAAGTATGCAGTGACTGGTCCAGGTGTAGTGATGGTTTGCTTAACGGCTTTATCAGCATCAGTGGCCACTTCAGCAACACACACAAAGGTTATATCTACACACAAGGTTATATCAGAACTAGTTATATACACACAAGTCAATGCCAGTTTAGAGTCATCAATAAACCTAACACGCATGTCTTTGGACTGTGGGAGGAAACCGGAGTACCCAGACTAAACCAACAGGGAGGACATGCAGACTCCACAAAGAAAGGCCCCAGGCTGTCCCATTGTGGGACTAAACATCTATTGTGGTCCGATTAATATTTCAGGACTTTTTGGACAGATGCTATGTGATGAAACGGAAAATCCAGACTGTTATCAGTAACAAGTCCAAAAGCCAGGATCTTTCATGGTATAGGGCTGTGTTAGTGCCCTAGGCAAAGG
>JAVSBV010000138.1:1772367-1792253 GCA_033117975.1 Parotocinclus spilosoma | reverse complement strand
TGTGCGTGTGAAGACTATTGGCATTAGTTTGTGTGTGTGTGTGTGTCTGTGTATTATTATTATTATTAAACAAAGTGTCCTGCACAGTGATGCAAATTTAAGGTATATAATTTAAAACATTAATAAAAACTACCTAGAACACCGAAAAATTACTCTTTACGAGTAACATTAACGGGAGAAACAAGTTGTCCGAGATTGATGAATACTTGTCATGAATAACTCAATATGTGTGCTGTTAGATTCGAAAAACAAATATAAAACAAAGTTTTATTTCAAAGAGTTACAACAAGCAAATCACAACCATTTAGCAGACTGCCTATAAATCTATATTAATGTATCAAAATTAATGTAATATTAATGTACAAAAAGTATTATTCCTCTTGCATGAGTAATTGTTTCTTATGGGTCCTGAAGGATGTCTAGTATTAGTTTGGCTAAAATACAATCACTGAACTCCACAGGTACTTTGATGGTAAGCTCTCCAGACAACATTTTTGTATTTTTAACCATTTGATATCTGAAATGTATATATCCTGGCCTAAAATATACTTCACAAAAATATACAGCACAATCACCCTCCTCTCCTGGATTTATGCAGAACATCACAAAGATATTATTAGAAAGAGATTATTAGCATGAGGATCGTTACTAATATGCCATCTGCGCTTCATGACTGCTGAATTGTTTTGTTTGATAAAGCATACTTTCAAATAACAGCTTTATAGAAGAAACCAGAACTAAACGCATGAAGTCAAATGTATAGTCAAGAACCAAATTGTGTCTAACTCATTAAACTATCTGGTTATTGTGTTACCGTTCAGGAATGCAGTCTAATATGAAACCCACTAATACAACAACTCTCCAAAACCTTCAAGGAAGCTGAAACCTTGAGTGAAACACTTTAAACATGAGTAGGATTAAGCCGTGTTCAAAAGGCTTAATCCAGGAATCTGTCTCTTTACAAATTGTCCTGCTGCACATGTCCTTGGCTGGGTGTTGAGGAGCAGGCTCAGGTTTTTGTGGGTCGAGGAATGCAACACACATCTCTGCCATAGCCAGCCACGAAGGTAATGTGCTCGCGTGTTAGCGCATGTCGGGGGAAGCACGCCTTGTCTCATATTGATAGGGCCAGCAGTACTGTACCAACACTCAAGCGCATTTCTGTTTCAGCAGTGTGTGACAGATTGTAACCTGCAATCACTGCGCCACAGCTGGCCTACACTGATGTTTACCTCTTGATGACAGGGATCTTTCAAATCTATCTGTAGTTTGAAAATATCCTGTTTTGTCGTCTTAAGCCCAGTTGCCTTGAAGTGACTATGATCTTTAAATGTGTGACTGAAGGTCCTGTGTGTCTTCTTAACAGATTAGAACAGGTTATACTGTCAGAGAGCTGAACCATGGAAAAACTTCTCTGACAATGACATTGATGGCTTCCTCTCTAATATAAACATGATCTAATATAAACAGCATGATCAGTTCTTTTCGCCCTCAGGCTGCACTATTGTTCTGCTTACATTTCGAAAGCTTGAATGCTTGAAACGTTCTCTTGCTTTTTGATTGCACTGTATCTAGGTAATGTGTTAACATGTCACATTTGATGTACGTGACTGCCAACAGCTCAGAGCTGAAGAGAGAGAGAGATTGTGCTTGGAGACACCCAGTTGCATACACACACACACACACATGCTCTGCTTTTTCATATACACAGATACATGCAAAAACTTGCACTTTCCACCTCTTTCTCGACACTCATCTGCCATATAGATGGATGGGGGTTTAGCACGTGTATTTGTTACATGATCCAAGAAGTGCGAAACCTCCATCCTTGCACAATGCAGTTCCCTTGAGACGAGAGCTGGAACATTTACAAAGTACTTAATTCATGCATCTTCACAAAAGAGACTACGTCTCTGTCTGATTCAGGTTAATCTGCTAGACCCTAACAATGAGTCCACTGAGAATGAAAGCAAATCTACTGCTAGCTCTTAGTAAGGACGTGGTAGGGTGGGATGCACAAAGACATGAAAGATTTGCTCCGGTGCTTTTGGGGCTGGCTGTCCAGACTATGAAGAAAAGTCTGAAAGCATATCCTACCTATGCTTCATATGCTGCACAGCCTACTCCAGAAGCAACAAACTCAACCTTCGGAGTCCATCAATACTACGTTGCTCTAATGTTGTGCAGCTGTTCAGCTAGTACTAGCTTTCCCACAGTCCTTCACTGGGCCTGTGTTGAAGCGTACTCTCTCAGGTAGCATGGGGTTCTGTAATGATTGTACTGCCATTAGAAAGATAAAAGTTGAAGAATAAGTATGACTAATTATTCTCTATGAATTATTTATGTACATAACACATTCCGTACAACCTTTCCCTGTACAGAGAGTGGGCCATGGCAAACGATTTGGAATAATTATTCATAATTGCTGAACCTCTTTACAACTTAACTAAAAATACATTTCCAGAGTCATTTTGTTTGTCGGCTACTTATGCATGAGTCACTCTTGAGGCAAAGTATTTGAGGAGAAATCACCTGAAGCAAAATCATTTCATGCTCTTGATGAAACTACATGAGATTCAGTTGTCACCCTCTCCTAACCTATTTAATCCCGAGACAATAAAAGTTGGGCAGCATGATGGCACACCGAGATACCAGATCTGAATCTCTGGTTACGTGTCAGTGTGCGTTTTCTCTTATTACACTCTTTTCTGTCACCTCACATCCAAATTGCCCCAGATACACCACATACACCAATTCTTGTGGACACCCGGGAATTACTTCTAAAAAAAAAAAAAAAAAAAAACATGGTTTTGCGGCCCCTGGCAATAATTATGGAATCACCAGACTTGTACTTGTTGTTCACTCAAGCTTTCTATTCTGTATAAAGTAATCAAATTTCATATGACACCAAACAACTTGAATTTAATAGATGGACTTTTTGGCTTTGTGAAGCATACCTCTAATAAATTACATTAAAGGCATGGTTTCTCTCTTCACGTAGAGGAAAAGAAAACGATAAACTCACTCAACGTAACACAAACGTCAGCACAAGTCTAAAGTGCAAGTTAGTCTCCAGTTAAAGGGGAATGCTTCCAAACTTTAAAAAGCTGATTGACTTGGCTAATTGAAAGAAAACTTGGCCCCAGCATTAGAGTTAGCAACTGAAACAATGGAAAGGAATATAGAACTCCTTCAACAAGGAAATCCACTCCAGAGTGTAGCACAAAATGTTAGTTGCTAAAAAAATGGGAAAGTAAATCATATAGGTAGACCAAGTAAGATGTCAAAGTGCCAGGTAAGAAAGCTTAAACCAAAATTTAAAACGCATGACTAAAATGACTTTTCTTCCTGAACGCATTTTGTTTCCCACAATGCATCACTTGGGGATACTTAATCATAATAGATGCTGGTAAACATGCTATAAATGTTTCTCACATTTATATAAAGATGTTGTTAGATGCATGTTGACACCTGTTCTTTAGGCAATAGCATAGTGAGTATAATTTAGTGAGTCTTGTCACTGCTGCAACAGCTGCAACACAGCTGTTATATCTGTAGCAAGTATATGCTTAGGACCAAAATACGCACCATGTCTGCACTTATTAACAAAGCCTATGAGCTCTACTTCAAATGTAAAATTGGTGATAAAAACCCTGAGATCCTCACAATTGCTGTGCAACATGCAGTCAACCTGAGGGCTTGACTCATTGGTATCCCCAAGTCAAAACCATTTTCGATCCCAATGATGTGGAGAGAACATAATTACCAGAGTTATTTCCATTTAACCAGTGCATCTGGCTGAATTAATTGGGATTTATATAGAAAAGCCAAAACAGCACCAACACCTAAACAGAAGAAAACAAAGTTGCTGAGGGCTTAAAAATAAAGTAATAGAAGTTGGATGATTATACATAAAATTATACACTGCCCACAAACATTATGGGATATTTTATTATGAGATATTTCATTATGAATGTTTTTGTGAGCAGAACATTAGGTAATTAAACAAACCGGTTTTGTGTCAAAGATATATATGCTGGAATGTTTGTTGTTTGCCTTATTGGTCAGAACGGTGGTGCAGCGGTCCAAGATCCCAGTTTCAATCCTGATCCTGGGCTCCATCCGCATGTCCTCCCTGTGTGTTAGGTTAATTGGTGTTTCCAATTGGTGTTACACATTGTTCTTATGTGTAGGTGCCCTACAATGGATTGGCACACTGTCTAGGGTTGTTCCTGTCTTGTGCCCTGTGCTGTGGACTAGGCACGAGCTTTCCTGTGACACAGACTAGGTAAAGCAGATAGGAAAAATAATTAATTTCCAGTATTGGGTCGCACATCTGGTAACAGACTAGAGGAGATTTCACCACATCAACCATATACAATTGACAGGTAGTGCATTGAAATGCTAGACTTCGATTTGGTGATTAAATCATTCAGGATTATTCATCTTGACATAGAACAAAGAGACTGTTAAAGCTTTGCTTTGGAAGAGTAAGAGGCATATAAGCTCTGACATGGCAACAAACAGTCTGGACATCAATCCATTTGAAAATTTATAGTGTAAATAAATAAACAAAAATGGTTCATAACTGTTTGAGAAGTTGGAACCAGCATGACATGGAGAATTGCTTTCCATTAGTAAAGTTCATGGCTCAAAGAACTCAAAGACCATCGTAAAAGCCCAAGGAGGACCAACAAAGCACTAACTGATTTTATGGTTTATGATTCCATAATTCTTTCCTCAGCATTGCATGATTCCATAATTTCTTCCTCTGCTTGATCTGGAAAAATGCATGCCATTAAATAAAATAATTTATTTGAGGTATGCTTAATAAGTCCGGAATGTTCAGCTATTAAACAAAAATTGTTTGATGCATAGCTATGATTTGTTTATTTGCTATGAAGTGAAACGTTCGATGAACATCATCCAAGTGTGGTGATTCCTTAATGCTTCCCAGGGTTAGCAGTATGGAGTCTGTCCCCTAATATTGCGACAATAGCCTTCACTCTTCTCAGAAGGTATTTTAAACATGACTGTGAGTTTGGGCACTGATGTACCAACATATGAAACCATAGGTCATTGTGCTATTCAGTAAAACCCCTGTCTACTGTCTTCTGTTTATCTATGGAGACTTGCAGAATTTATTGTATGACATTCACAATATAGCAATTCTACTTAAAATTATAAACCTGATGTTTATAATCAGACAGGTGGATGTGCCTAAATTAACAAAGATCACTCATTTTAAGGTGTCTACATGCCTTCTGTAGTATTGAGTGTGAATAAATATGTAGGCTGTATCTAGGATAGTAGCTCAGTAGTCAGGGAACTCTACCATGATCAAAAAGGTTGAGGGTTCTAAGCACTACAAAGCTGTCACTTTTGGGTCCTTAAGCAAGAACCTGCTTGGAATCGAATGTGTGATTCGTAAAGACCCCAAGAAGGATGGGTCCCTTTTTGAGTCTTTTTCCTCCCAAGGATTCTTCCTTACAACACTTATGGAGTTTTTCCTTACCACTGTCACCCTTGGTTTGCTCAATTTGGGAATGGCCTTTTAAGATAATGTTGTAAAGCTGTCGACCGCTTCTTTATGCAAAAAAATTGGCCACTGAATTCAAAATGTATTAGATACTATATTCACACTTATATCTGTGCTAAGCTGAAGGTTAACGACCTTACTCACGTGCACACCATTCTACTACTGACCCACTACTGCCATAATGTACTGTATAAAACAATAGGATACATGGCATACTGGCATATAACAAAATCAATATTTGAAATAAAAGAAATTATTCATATAAATGGTACAATGAGGGAACTCTCCAAATCAGCCCATATTAAGAGATCCCATAGCTAGTACAGAAGTAGTTCAAATGTGAATGTTATATTTGAAAAGCTCTGTAGTAAAGGCCTCTCAAGTGGCATGCTGGCACCTACCAAGCATGGCTCTCATTTCCAAGCCTAAAGGCAAGATGTTAAGAGCCTCCCAACTGCACTGCTTTCAAATACAAAGTGTTCTACTGATGGACGGCCAGCAATCAACGTGTTTTTACTTTCCTGTCTGTGCAGTGTCATTTTACACTACTCAGACAAATCAGACAAAGGATCAAACCTCAGCCACTCCTATTAATCATAGTGCCAGGTGAGTAAGACTTACATTAACCATTATCTGGTAACTGTCTTCAGAAGGAGGGAAATTCCGTAGACCTGGCAGATTTATACAGAGCTCTGCCTACACCTACACAGGGACAACAACCTCACAGAGACAATGGGCTGAGCTTACTTCCTGCACACAGAAATACAGTAAAATATGGTCTTGGGAGGGCTTTTGGTATTTTTATGAAGTAAAATGTGTATCCAGGTTGTTGTCCTACCGTCTGACAGCTAAATTATATCTTCACACCATTACAGGCTATTATCGCCACCATGTGGTGAGTCCAAAGCACTGTCATCTCAGTTAGGCATGCAAAACTATGAGAAACTGCAACACAAATCATGTTCACAAATTCATGCGAGTAATAAATTATATGTTTAGGCAAGTGCACGTAAAAAAGAAATTCAACCCATCAACGAAACAATTTGTCAGCCAAACCTGGATCCATCAATGGCATCCTAAAATGGTTTTTTTTTTTTCCAAAGAGAGGGGCATATTGTGGTAACAAGATGCCGGTTCAGAGAAAATGTGCACTGCAACGATAAAGAAATAGATTCTTCCATGTGCTAACATCCAACCTAAAGACACAAAGCACCGCCAGGACAAGTGGAACTTTATTTGTTTCATGCCTAAGTAATACAGATATGATTAAAAAAAAGTATGAAACATACAGCATATTCAACTCACGCACATATTGAAATTGTGTAAAAGGATATTGCAGCATTTCTCCACCCAGGTCTTGGACTACCCCCGATTTTCTCACTGTTACACATTGTAATTCAAGCCTGTTTTATATGACTCAATAAACCCTTCAATCCCCTCATAGGTCCATGCTCTGTGAGCTACGAGCCCAGTGAACTTAAACGTCTGTATAGTACAAGAACAAATGATTAAGTTGATACATTCTACAGTAACCTGAAATAAATCAATGTTTTACATTGCAAAAGTGTGATTCTGTTCATGTCATCAAAAGTAAATATACAGCTCCTTAATATTATTTTATTAACTAGAAGAGACTACACGAAATCAACTAGTTTTCTAATGAGGCATAAAGTAAACTCACGTTAAAACGTAAAATAATATTGCATTTAGTGCATTTACATTATAGCAATAAAACAAACATATTTGTATTAACTGGTTTACACATTAAACAAGTGTTGCAAATGCTTTAGGAATAATTAGTTCAGCCAGAGTAAGTGGAAAAGATGAATGAAAAGCACAAAAGAACTACTCGTCCAATTATATTTATCTTTGCTGCTTGGAGGTGTTTTAAACTTGATAATTGTCACAAAACTAGCAGGATCAGCACATTATTTGACCATTATTTGGCACCCGAAAATAATGCATGGAGAGTGCAAGTGATGTACTGGGTTTATTTTAGATGCATTCACCAGTGGAACACTAAAATGTTTTAAACAAAAGCCTGTTTTATTTTGTCAGGTTCTGTTATACCGTCATATGCAGGGCAGGTGTACTCCAGGACAAGGTAAAAAAAAACACCGTTGTAGATGATTCTGTGTGCTAAAATAGCGCTGCTAATTAGTTCAGATAATCCAAGTTAGAATGCTTATAGGCAATGCACTTTTGAATTAAAAGGAAAGATGTGCAAAACTAAGCATGTTTGTTAGGACAGGGTATTGAAAACAAATATTCTACTGTTAAAAAAACGGCATTAGGAATAACTAGACTTAATGGCTACCAGTGGGTATTATTTTTTTAATAAGGGTATTCCCTTTAGAGGTAACTGTTGAATAAACAGTATTTCACAACTTAAAACAAATACAATCAGTGTCACTTAATGCTACTACAAAAAAAACAAAAAACAAAACAAAAAAAACAAAAAAAAACAAAAAAAAAAACAAACAAACAAACAAGCTAAAAAGATAATGCACGTAGGCAGTGCATCTGGAATTCAAAGCATCACATGAACTGAAGCGATTTTGTGAATTTGTTTCAGCCAATGGATATCTGTCACTGTCATTTTCTGGCAACAGATCACTAGAATCCCTCATATGATCATTTTATCTGATTACAGTGCTGAGGAAAAGGGAGGCTTGGCTCACCAACATTTCCAGCTTACAGTGAGTGAATGACAGAGAGCTATGGAAGAGCGGCCAACTGGATCTTCAGAGCTACAAGGTTTGCTGCAAGCCAGATGGAATCCTCTCTCAGACAGAATGTTTCGAGCCAGACGGAATACTCAAAAGCAGACGCAATCTTCAGCAATTTTTCAGCTGCCATGTTTGCACATTAAATTGAATAGTGCTACTTACAGAAAATGACAGTCTTTTTAAAAATACATCAAGACAAGTTGGCGACAAACAGGAACTCTGTTGCATAAGGGTAACCCAACTAAGATCAGGAAATTCCTAAATCTTTCAGAAATTACATGAAACCACAGCAGTTATTATTCAACTGCTACATAAACAAAATAATTTTCAGTATATTTCTAAAAAAGAAATCGCTAGCTACTTTTTAGCTATCATATCATACTGACCACCGTGAACAGAAATCTTGAAATCATTAATTGATATTTAGCTGCACATCAGGGATGAGAGATAAATAAGCTTTCTCTAACTATTCACTGACTTTCTGTTTTAACGGTCATATTACGCACTGGGTGGACGGAGCCTACTCAAACAGAAGAGGCCAGAATTCACAGCTGAAGGGCGTCACGGGAGAGTCCTCTGGTAAATGGGAGGGATGCAAAAGGGGGAGAGCTGCAAAAGCTGCCATTACTTTTTCAGTGTTTGGACAAAGTTCCAAAGGTCTTTGATCACCTGCAAGAAAAGAAATGATGAGATTAAGGCAGTTTGTGGAAGAGAATAATAAAAAAAAAAAGATACTTTCGGCTCAAGATAAGTTGGTAACACTGGAACATAGTCTCTTATGTGGCGACTCATTAGGATATTTAATAATTACAACAGCATGAGTCAATTTTGACTAGAAACATCCACATTAGCATGTGTCTGGAGGATAATGAGCGCTGAGAGAGGGGAGGGGCAGCCAGGCCGAAGTTGAACATACCAGAACGTATGACTAGTTTCTCTCTCTCTCTTTTTCTCTCACCCTCTTTTACTATGACCTGTTTCTACTAGCTTCAGCCTCAAACAAAAGCTAAATCATTTTAACCTATGATTGAATACTACACTAGCACTATGGGTGTAATATATGTATTGCCTATGATAACATCTTAAATGTTGTTTTAACATTATCGAATATGTTAAAAGTCTTAAGAGTTCATATATTTACTGCATCACAGTCAGGTAGGACAGACTACTGCATATGCAGCATGCGAGCACTACAAAAATCAAGCCACAATTCTACCTAAAAGCACACGAAGGAAGTACAAAATGAGTGAACAAACTGCTCTCTCCCTATTCCTCTCCTGCTGTCTCTCTTCTTCCCTCCCTCTGTCTGTCTGTCTCTCCCTCTCTCCGTCTCTCCCCGTCTGTCTGTCTCTCCCTCTCCTGTGTCTCTCCCCGTCTCCATGTCTCTCCCTCTCTCCGTCCGTCTCTCCCCCTCTCCGTCCATCCGTCCGTCCCCCTCTCCGTCCGTCTCTCCCCCTCTCCCTCTCTTATCCCTCCCTGTCTCTCTCTCCCTCTCCTGCTTTCTCTCTCCCTCGTTCCATCTCTCTTCCTCCCTCCCTCTGTCTGTCTATCTCTCCCTCTCTCTCCCTGTCTGTATCTCTGTCTCTCCCTGTCTGTCCCTGTCTGTCTGTCTTTCCCTCCTTTGCTTTCTCTCTCCCTCTCTCTTACAGATGGGTCTCATGTCTCTGTCTGGACCAAAGTGCTTCCAGAGCTAGTTCTACACATGCACAGATACACACACCCTCCACCCACTCTTCATCACAGAGTACACCTGCTCTGCTCTGAGGTTGGAATGACATGAGTCTGCTGCGCTAATTGATGCTCTGTTACACAGAGGCCATAATGCATCATCATACAGACCTCATTACACACGGAGCTGACTCAATCTCCCTCCATGAACATGTGC
The DNA here is from genome assembly GCA_033117975.1 of Parotocinclus spilosoma. Taxonomy (NCBI): domain Eukaryota; kingdom Metazoa; phylum Chordata; class Actinopteri; order Siluriformes; family Loricariidae; genus Parotocinclus; species Parotocinclus spilosoma. The sequence continues at coordinate 1,782,100 of JAVSBV010000138.1, read as the reverse complement.
GTAGACACCGATGCACGCAACCGTGCCTTTCCGTGCATGTACACATTCAAGGCTTTGGATCCACTACACAACTTATAAAATCCTGTCAGACTATGAATAGATCAAAAACTAAGTACCGCATACTTTCCGACTGATTTTACGGCGAGTGAAATTCTTCATAAAAACGTGCTAAGTGACTGGGGATCAAGCGTAAAACTTCTTGAACTGAGCTAAACATACCAAACACACACAAAAAAAAGTGTTTTCCCAGTGACTAGGAGACAGAGATGGGAAAAACAAACAACAGTGTCGCACCTGATTGGTTCCAGGCTTTAGTAATCACAGTCCAGCTTTTTCTGTGTCTGTGTGTTCTAAGACTTCACATTGCACAGGCACTTATGCACCTAGCTTCCTGTATTTACTTTTTCCACAGTCCTCATTTTTTGTGACTACTGATGGGACCCAGAGTTGAGTCCTTGACCATTCTAAACTTTTATTATGACCTGTTTCTACTGGCCTCAGGTAAAAAAAAAAAAAACTAAGATTGAATACCACACAAGCATTATGGGTGTAATATATGTGTTGCCTTAAATGTTTTTTTAACGATGTTTGAGCTGACACTATTGAGTATGTTAAAAAAAAGGTCAAGGTCAGGTAGGACAGACTACTGCGTATGCTAGGACCACAATTCTACCTAAAAACACATGAATGAAGTTAAAAATGAGTGAACAATCTACACCAGGAGAAATAATACAAACACCACCTCGCTCTCTACATTGTTACATTTAATTGCTATACATGGCCCATCCTCACTTGCATGGCTTTGAGTGTTTGGCTTTGAAAAGACAAAAGTTGCTCTGAAGATGGCAGTCTGCAAACTACAGTATCTCATAAAGTGAGTACACACCTACATTTTTGTAACTATATTATTATATCTTTCAATGGGACAACACTGAAGAAATGACACTTTGATATAATGTTAAGTAGTCAGTCTACAGCTTGAATAACAGTGTAAATTAGCACCTTGGTCCTGGAGGAACGTTGTTTCGTTTCACTGTATACTGTACACCACTGTATATGGTTGAAATGACAATAAAACCACTTGAACTTGAACTTGAAATTTACTGTTAACTCAACACAGCCAATAATGTCTGAACAGCTGGCGCTCCACAGGTTGCCACTGGAAACCTTCTCCACTCCTCCCTGACAATGTCACGAAGCAGGTGGATGTTAAAGTTAAAGGCCTTGCACTCCTCCAAATTCCATTTAAGAATTCCACACAGATGCTCAATAGGCTTTAGGTCTGGACACATGCTTGACCTTTATCCGCCGTATCTTTAGCAAGGCAGTGGTCGTCTTGGTGATGCGCTTGGGGTTTTTATCATGTGATGGCATTGCACTGCGGCCCAGTTTCCAAATGAAGGGGATTGTGCTCTGCTCCATTATGTCACAGTTCATGCTATCATTCATCTTGTCTATGAACTGTAGTTTCCAACAGCTGGCAGCACTCATGCATCCCCAAACCATGACATTCCCACCACCCTGCTTGACTGTAGGCAAGACACACTTGTCTTTGTACTTCTCCCCTGGTTGCCATCTGAACCAAATACATTTACCTTGGTCTCATCACACCACAGGACATGGTTTCAGTAATCCATGTCCATAGTCTGCTTGTCTTCAGGAAACTGTTTGTAGGCTTTCTGTTGCATCATCTTTAGAAGAGGCTTCCTTCTGGGATGACCGCCATGCAGACCAGTTTGATACAGTGTGAGGCATATGGTCTGAGCACTGACAAGTTTTATAGCATCAGTGTTGTCCTATGAAAATGTATAATAAAATAGCTACAAAAGAGTGGTGAGTGGTATAATCACTTTTGAAAGTTCGACAGTTTCACCATTTGTGACCTAACCACTGTGCAGAATACGAAGATAATGGCAAACTTCAAGACTAAGCTGTCCAAGACAGGCTTAAACCAGCTAAGATATTAGCACAAAAGCACACCCAGCAAACCTTAGAGCAAAAAAGTACATAACATTACTTACACTATGCTGTATTTTATCATCAAAGTTCCCATACCGATTTTAAACTGAATTATCAGTGTAGGTGTGATGACTGGCTTATACGGCAATGTCATCGCATGACTGCTCTTTGGTGCCTGGGAACAGGCAATTTAGAGTTAGGACTAGACTATTCAAAATCGTTGAGAGGGCTATAGAGAACATAAGCGAATGGTGAGTTAGGTGTTTATGATGGTTATGAAGTTTCCAACAGGGTTTCTATTTGGGCTTCACACAAGGTAAGTGTGATACCTTTAAAGGGAAAAGGAATTTACAGCAATTGAAGTATTACAGCATAGTGTTTGAAAAGTGTGCTGAGTACTTGTTCGTGAGTTAAAAGGACAACGGAACAACGGCTTGTCCTTTGTCGGGCGTCATTTTTAAAAGTCACTTGAGGTGTGTGAAGCTCCAAAACTTTACCTGTGGCCATCGCAAAGAAGGTGCACTGAAATAGGAACTTCATTTCTTTTTGCTCGTTTGTTCAAACAGCCCATTTATTTTCAAATGTGATTTTGTTGGCTTGATTTTAGAAGATGATCAAATAAAAGGATAAAGCAGACATCCTTCAGCTGAAGGCTTTATTAACTGAGCTTCCTCTTACCTCGCTTGGACTCTCACGACTACACTACTACGATCAGAAATTTGATCTTGACCTAGGCAGCAGCTTAGAAACCTTTGCCTTTCTATGAGATTAAATTTGGACTTTATGCAATGTGACTATAACCTCGCCGCAAGACAAGCATGCACAAGCTCACGTCAACTTTAGTTTACCTGACTAGATAATCATAGCTCTATTACTATCAATAGCCAATGCTTTTTTGAATATAGTGTTTTACGGCAGGTCTAGCCAGCAGCATGGTATAAAACAGCTCTTTATCATACCTTCAGCAGCAACAAACTCATATTTTCCCCTGAAGTATGAAACCCCATCCAAATACTGATTATCTTTCATCTAGCACCAAGTCAGTGAAGCCTTGAACCTGCTGAAGTGCCTGGTACCAACAGCATACCACCATCCAGTTCGTTTATTAGACAAAACAAGAAACACTTTACAGAGAAGAAAGACAGAGATGCCACTAAATCATGAGCAGAGATGTCAGCCTTGGCAGCTCCCTTTTCTCTGCTGTGTGAGCACATTTTATCCACTGCACCACAGGCAGTGAGCAGCTCTGAAGAAACATAAAGTCGAGAAAAGAGAACAGAGGGAGGAGCGGGCCCTGTCAGAAGCTCTTTAGCACTTGGCCTTGCTACCCGCAAAAAGTCAAGATGCTAATGCACTTGCTGAACCCTTGGGCTTGAGAACCTACTTATTCTTCAAGTGGAAGGAACTTGATATTTTGAATGGAGCAAGTTTAGATACGTTTATATTCATTAAAGCTTTACAGAGAAAATATGTTGTTTGTATGAATAGATACAGTACTTTGCAGTCTAAGACCACCATACATTAGTTGATTTGGCAAAGTATAATAACATATTGCTGATTATTGACCCCACCAAAAAATAGGATTTGTCACTTACTTTCATACCAATCCTTGCAATCTTTAGCATATCTTTGCCTTTTCACCCTATTCCTCTATTGAAAAAGCGGTTTCTTGGCTGCTACGTTTGCAAAAAGATCACTCCTGATCAAGCTAATTTGAACTGGAGAACCAGCTTGGTATCCCAATTAAACTGCCAGATGCTGTTAATGCTCAAGCGTAAGAAGAGGACACAATATAGCCTATATAAGTTTAACGGCATTTTTTATATCAGATCAATACTGCATACAAACGTACTGTATTTTTGGTTGTGTTCTACTTAAGTGACTGAAAAATAATGCTATATGGTCATTATACCATTGCAAAAATAATGCTATACCTGATCTAACTGTGGCCTCAGACTTTTACACTACTGTAAATTGACTACAGTTTGAGTCAAAGGTCACAGGACGTATCACATGCTGCATCATGGACTTTTTCGCAAAGACTGCCAAAACCATTGTTGAGATTTTAATCATCAGTAGTGGTCATCCACAGACCCGGTTTTTCGGAATTTGGCTATAAGGGATGTAACAGTGCTGTTCGAAATTGGTGGTCTTTCTATTATATGATACAGCAACTGTGCTCCGGAGATTTCAGAATCGTCAATTTCATCTTGAGTTACCTGTGACTAATAACCAAAGGTTTGAATGTTTTGTGCTGATTACTTTTGAACCACAAGAGATGTTGAAAATCTGATCTGAATTCTTTGATATGTTACATAACACCTTCCCATAGGACAAACTTGGCCTTTATGCAATATGGCGGCCACGTTCCAGACATAGCCTAAAACATAGGCCACCTCACCCATTACTTGCTGGGCTACATGTCATTTTCCATGTTTCTGAAATAAAAGGTTTTCCTGTGACTTTTGACTCACCCTGAATAATACATACACGTTAAACAAAAACAAACATGAAGGCGCATGTGCTATATTTTGACTTTAACTACTATGAAGCTTAAAAAAATGTTTCTTTATAAGGATGATGAAATACATACCTGTTTATCTGAGATCTTGAAAGCGCTTTTGGTGTAATTTTCAAACTTCTGTTCCGTCTTTGGGAGTGGCTTCCCCTGTGTGAATGACATTTTGGTTATTGTCAGCAAGACACAATTTCAAGATCCGACAGTCAAATTATCATTTGGCTAATGACAAAAATAAACCTCGTAACACCAGACCGCATATATCACTTTTCACAGGTTATAGCTGTGCATTCCATACAGCTAAGCTTTTCTCATCATTCTGTGACTGGAATCTGGTGATACGTTTGGTGATCAGTTCAGCTCGACATTAAACACTGCAGATGTGCAATGTCCTTCCCTCTATTGGTTGTTCATCTATTTCTTTGAGTAGTGTATATGCACGCAGTTTACAAAATTAGTCAAATAAACTACTGAAATACTCCATAATTATTATGAACAGTATATATAGCAATGGATGATAAACAACTAGAAGAAATGTCTTCTACTCTAAAAGATTAGACAAGTAGTTGACATTAGCAGTATACTCAGTTGTTTTTACTGGATTGTTTGCTGACTGACTTTTAAAAATGACTGTCATTACAGGAAATCCCCTCATGAACTGCAGATTCTTAGTACTCTTCTGTTCAGTGTAACTGAATCATAATCACAGGATAGAAGCTGAATGGCTTTTAATTATAGGTTTCTTATGTTCACTTGCATGAGATGTGTACTTTGATAAAAAAAAAAATTGAAATCTTCCTTTCATTGAGCCATGCTTCCTCATCTCTGTCATAAGGATAAGGTACAGCACATCTGCCTAGTTAATAAATAGTAAAGATGGGCAACATCACTGGCTACGAAATGTATGGTTCAGAAATAAAATGTTTCATCGCTTAATGATTTCGATGTGCTCATTTCAAATATAATCTAGTTTCCATGCAATCAAAGCGTTTGTGTTTTACTGTTACATAAATTAATAATTAATTATAACATTTATTACATCTGGAAATATAAAAACTCAAGATGTATTGTTCAACAAATTATTCAGAGAAAACTCAAATCAATTCACAGGCTTAAGCACAAAAAATAACTAATATAAGTTATTGTACTGTATGAAATTTGTCCTCAATAACTGGTGTCTTGGATCCTTTTTAAGTGTGTCTTGTATTAAAGCATCAGATTGTGTCTGGTAAGTGTCCAGCAGTACTCTGCAAGCACTGATGGGTTAAATTTCCCCCAATATCCTTTTCCGTATACACAATTTGCTGTGACTGCTCCTGCTCCGCAGTTTGGTGCAAAGTAGTCTAGATGAGAGTGCAAGAAATTAATTTCTAACAACATTAGTTACAGCCAAGTTCTTTATATGCCTCAATGAGATTTTCCACCAACACTTTAAAGATGTCTGCCCTGGTGTTTCCAAGGAATTTTGTTACCACTAACTGGACTGCTGCCCATGCAGCTTTTTCCGTGTCATGCAGAAAATTGTGAAACTCCTTATTTTGCAGAAGCACACAAATCTGAGGATCAACAAAAACTCCTTCCCTTCGTTGCTTTACTCAGCTTCAGAAATTTACAAAGGAGATACTTGAATACTTCTTCATTTTTAACCATTGCCTTCACGAAGTTTCTCATAAGACCCAACTTGATATGTACTGGTGGTAGCAGAAGCTTATTTGGATCAACAAGTGCTAGATGAAGAGCATTTTTGTCTCTGGCTTCAGTGAATGTCTGAGTGGCCAGTTTCTTTTATTCTATTGTTCTTCTCTTGCTCGACTGTCCCATTCACATTGGAAACAGCAATACCTTGTGTACCACCCTGGAGAAAAAGCACGAGGGCAACCACCTTTAAATCACCACAGAAGCACCATTGATGTTGGTCATAGTTTAAGCATATCACTTTTGTAAATAAAAAAGTCACTTTACCACAGAAATAGCAAAAATCGGTCTGCTTTATTATTGCTAATATGGGGCATCGCTGAATAGACTGACAATATAATTCGAGCAATAACAATTCTGGGTAGGTGACAGATGTTATGCAGGTGAGGCAGAATGAAAGACTTGTATAGAGTTGTGTGATGCAAGTTTAAATAGGATTGCATCATCTAGCTTTCATTGGTAATTCAGAGATGATGCAATACTGTATCAAAGGCTGTGAGAAATAGCTAGGCAGCCCTGAATCATGAAAATTGGAGCCAATTTCAAACTTTAAACATCATCATTTTCGTTTTCAACAACTCAAACTTAATCAAGTTCGACACTTTCCATGTCTGAACCAAACTGGCCATAGACTAGTATTATTGTATTAAGAGTTCAATCAGAATATACAGCATTCACGTACAAAAAAAGATTCTGTTCAGTTAGGCAAAACAGGTAATCCTTTAAATATTTAATTAAACAGAAGAATAAGAGGCATGCAGTCCTTTGGTTCTATACGAGAACATACTACACATACGTGATTCCGTCACAGTGCTTGCTTGGCTAACTCAACAAGCTTGGCGTGAAAACTGAACTGTCATAATAAACACATTTTATTGCTTGCACTTAAAATGCTGACATGCCATACCCATCGACAATGTTATATATGGTAATTATATCATTGCCATTCCCATATGCCTGGCAGTCTACATATGGGTACATATATGTCAGCAAGAATGTGCTATAGGAATGATTTCATTCAAGTTACGTGCATAGAATCATAACCACTATTGCACTAATTTACAGCACGACTCAAATAATATTGCTAAACGCCTAATTCTTTATCTTATGCTGTTTCATCTGCATATAAAGCAAACACATTTTCTAATGATCGGTTCGTGCTTGCAAACTCTCCAGAGTAGTGGTGTATTGGTCGACACAAAGACTGCAGTAATTTATAGTTATACATCTGTAATGCCTCATCAACTGGACTTTAGGAGATCAAGGTGATTGTGAGGATGATTATCATGATGACAAGGCTCTCTGTGTGCAGCCATCATCATCACCATCACACTGATCCTCCCTGGAGCACAACCCTGCGTGAAAAGCCTGTATGGAGTGTTGAGGTCAACTCTGATCAGTTGTTGATGGGCTGATTGAGAATTTGACTTGGCAAAAATCCTGACGGAATGAGGTAATCTCAATAGCATGAAGACCAGAGAGCCTGGTCACCGAGCCACATGGAAAATAAAAATGTATTAACATCTAACCTTCACACTGGCTTAGTTCTTTACATCTAAATCACTGGTCACTGTACGGCATGCCAGAAATGTCACCAAACATAGAAAGATATACAAAGGTATCTTCAAAGGTAACAGTTTGTTTTATTACACAACTACACTAACAGCATGTGAACATACCTTGTAATTAGTGGATTCAGCTCTTTTATCTTTATTCACTGCTCTCTCTTTCCTAGCATTAATCCTATGTCGAAGCAGTGTCTCTGCATTCCATGTGGACGCGGCCAGAGTCAATTATAACCGTTGTGATGCAGCACCTGGCGTTGGCCCCCACCCAAGCTGGAGCAATTTAGAGTAACCTATTAAACCTAATTCACATCTTTGGAATGTAGGAGGATATCTGAGTACTTTGAGTAAACCCATGGCATCACGGGGGGGACATGAAGACTCCACACAGGCAGAGTCTGAGGTTGAGCTCAAACCACCGATTTCTGAAGTGGTTTCAGTGACTGCGTTAACCACATGTGCCACCCTCACCACATCCATTGCTAAACATAATCATATAGCAAATGTGTATAACCAATACAGCGGTTTTTAAATGAAAAGTTCCGCAAAAATATACAAATGTGAAATTCGAGTGTAAATAAATAGTCTGACAACGTAATCAATGGACCCATTCACACCATGTCCGGTTACCTTGACCAAGCCGGAGCACGACTATCACCCCACCCCTCTCCCCCCGCTGACCTGCAATCATATTGCTCTTAAATACTCTGTGCCCAAGCACACTTACATCATCACAATACTGTGTTTGCACAGTAGTATGAACTTCAAGGCTGTACTGACTTTTTTTCAGGTGCGCTGACACACCTTCTCATATGCCTTACAAATTTATTGATTACACAATGGAGTGATTTTAGGCTACTCGTACTTTCTTTCAGTGGCAAATGACATTGTGTTCCGTGCTTGGTACGATTAGCAATCACACTAGATGCATGCCATGTCAGAGTCCAACTGAATCATGCCCAAGCTTACCCTTTCTGGTCTGAGCATGGTTCAGCAAAGTGATCACACTAGTCAAACTAACCAAACTGTGGGGGTCAAATGTGCTCAGGCTCGGTACAATCACATAGTACCGAGTACGCCAAATACTTTCTGGCAAAATTCTCTATGTGGCACCCTGTAGTGTTTCAGAATCAGAAATCAGCAATACTGTGAGTTGTATCAAATAGCATAAATCAAAGTGCAGGTCAAAGTGTTGCGGTGAAATATGAATAGGTATATTTACGTACCTCTTTAACAGCTGTTGCTAATCTGTTCTTGACCTCACTTATGCTAGGTATGTTAGGACTTTTTGCAGAAGGGCCTGCTCCAGTCTTGTCTTTCCCCTTCACTGTAACCTGTGGAAAAAAAAAAAAAAAACAATTCCCTTCATCGCCTGATCTTTGGGTCACTCGTTGCCTAAAGGCAGGTAACTCTTTTTGCATTTATTTGCACAACCGCTGTTCTACTTTAAACCACATAATATAAGAATAAGCAGTTCAATATTTGCCAATATATAGTGTACAATATATTGTTTCAATTGAATAGAATTTCCACACTTAATACAAATTTGTTTCTACAAACAATGTTTGTCTGAAGTATAGTCATTTGTAACGTTGTATTCAATTTCACTCAAGCGCCTGTTGGATGCACACATTTTTAACCCTGAGTACACTTATATGCATTAAATAATCCGATAACTGCAGAAAATCAGACTGTCAGTAATCCGATCAACGAGTATGCATGCACTTGAGTAATCAGATAAAGGGATAGCTCTAGGTTTGCATGACTCAATCGGACATAATCCAACTTCTGCTTTGCAGTCAGCCAATAATCTCACAAAAAGATGTGGTGTAAATGGTAATAATTAAATAAGGCAAATAAAAATGTCCTCAAGCATATATTGCAAAGAGTTTGGTAGCAGTTTTGTTTGTTTGTCTTCTTTAACGTCGCTATTGGCATCAGCGGCCATGTAAGCGACACACACAAGGTTATATCCATACACAAGTTCATCTCAACA
>JAVSBV010000138.1:1753023-1766626 GCA_033117975.1 Parotocinclus spilosoma | reverse complement strand
CTTGCTCAGGGACCCAACTGTGGCAGAGATGGGATTTGAACCCTGGACCTTCTGGTCCATAGTCCAGTACCTTAACCAGATGTTTGGCCCTCAGCTGACCAATGTAAGACTAACGCAACTCTCACTTATGCAAACTTGTGCAAGCAGTGAGTGAAGTCAGTACTGTAATCCTGCAAAGGACATATTCCATGTGCAGGAATTACCGATCAGAGGTCAGTTCGCACTGTTACTGAGGCTAAATCTTCAACCGCTCCAAAAATCGCCCTCGTGAGCACCAAGTAGGTTCCATAAGAAAACACCAAAAGTACTTGGGTAAGAAATTCTAGCCATCTACACTGCTCACAAAAATGATGGTATACTTCATTATACGATATTTTATTTTGAAACATCCCTTAATGTTTGTGAGCAGTATAGTATTAATCCACATGTATAGCCCTAGCTCTGCAAATATCGCTACCATTTAACAAAATGACAACAGAGAACATGCAAACTAAAGATGCATGCTTCCAAATTAAACACACACAATAAAACACCTGCCTTAAACTACGCGTTATATTGTGTTGATTGCCTAACGGGCTAAAAACAAAGGCTAATCGAGTTAGCAATCTAGCTTCCAAGATAGCGACTACTACGCGATGCCACTTCTCCTATCGTTTTAACAAAGGCGTAAAATAAATATTGATCCAATTCATACGGCTATGTGACATATCTTAATTAAGCTCACCAAATAAAAACATCTGGGGCCTGTTTAACTCTGAGACGCTATCCTCAGCCATGTTTGCGCCACTGACTCCGTGGTATAAAACCCACTCGTCCTGATTGACGGTTAAGCCTGCGAATCATCAGGCAGTGTGGGATTGATTGATGTTCCGTCATCCAATAGGTTTAAGAAAGAAACGCCCCCTACGCTTTAAATATGCGCTGAACGAACTTTCTCCACTAGATGTCAGAATGCACGCGGAAATGGAAAGCATGGTCCCACAACGGCAGGGCTCATGTAGCACTGCTCACAAAAAATAGGTGCTATTTCTTTATATTATTTTGAAGTGCCCTATAATATTGAGCGTGGAGAAAGCAATGGCAAACTACTCCACTATCCTGTCGAAATACTTCATGGATCACATCGATGAAGGACAGAAATGTGCGGAGATCGATGATCCATCAAGTGACTGAGGGGCGGTTGCGACTGTACGGCTAATTCCATTCATTCCATAATATTGAGCGGTATATGTGAGAATGTTTCTTTTGTATAGGTAATGATGTTTGGCCTGAATTTTTTACCGTGCAAAACTGCAACAGACTAAGTCTGTGGTTCTCATGGGTTCACCAGAATTGGGCAGTAGAAGAATGAAAAATGGTGTGAGGAGTTTTGATCTCTGCTGTAGCGTTCGGGAAATAAGGTCAGAATATGGTGTAATGGGAGCGTGGATGCAGCCTGCCTTGTATTACCGGTTTCGGCTGGATCTGGTGGTATGGGGATCTTTTCCTCACTTAACAACTGAACAACGTTTAACGCCCCAGAGCATTTAAACAGGTTTACCTAATAAAGTGGCTGGTGAGGGGATTTTAACAATTATTTATACGTACTGTTTATTACAGTAGTAAGTGGATTGAGATTTGTGTTTGTGTAGATATTTGTGTGTGTGTGCGCGCGTCTGTGTGTTATTACTGTGATATTGAATCAGCCAAGTTCCGTGTAAGCCTGCTATATAGCTCTGGCTTGGTGCACAGCTTACGCCAATACACAACTTTGAATATTTCCGCTTTGTCTCTTCTTGTTCTTGCTTGTAATATCCGTATTACTTTATATCCGAATAAACTTTTTGTCTCTTTATCTCAGCCGCCTTTTATTGTCCTTTAACATTTATCTGATTATCTCTTAAATTTTACTATTTTCATCCATTTTCACCCTTCTGGTTCTGCGCAACACCCCTTTCTATGTGCTTTATTTTTTTATTAGACACCCATCTCTGCTTTTCAGGCCTCCAACACATTCCAACAAGTTGAGATTTGGGTAATGCATGGCTAGTAATAAGGTAAAAAAAAACAGCTTAAAATTATTTCAAACAGGGGATGTCAACAAGTGATTATAATCATGACTTGGTATTTGGTAATCAGAGTTTAATCGGCGGGCAGAGGATCTCAAATCTGTCAACAAATGGTCATCAAAGAAAAAGTGAACGGATTTACATACTGTATTTCAGTTCTACCTTTTTCTGATTTCTCTTGTCTTGTTCCAGGGTCGTACCAGAAAAATAAGTCATCTTGAAGGAATGAATGTTCCTATAAAAAAGTGTAATTTTCTGCATTAATGCTTCCATCACAGAACTGAAAATGACATTTGCCAAGGGCACTGACAGCATATGACAAACCATGACAGAGTCTGGCTTTTGGACTTATAATAGTCTAGGTGTTAGGGTTCCTACCTTTGCCCCGGAGCATTCGGCCGTTCTTGACGTTCACCATTACAGAGCTATCGGTGAGGCGGTTTATATCCAGTGTCCAAATTACGACCTGATTTTGAACAGCTGCTTCTCCTGCTATTTAGGTGTGGGTTTTAGCGCTGTTCGGTACCAGGTTGTCTCCATTTGGTACGCACGCCCGACCACTGGTGCGCTCACGCCTTTACGCACACCTTTAAGGATAGTGGGTTACGTCCGGGGGCTTTTAGTGCTGATAAACGTGTATAGGGGAACTCATACACTCCTCGCACGCCTGAGTTCACGCTCCTTCGTCGTCGGCACCCAACAAGCCTCACTCCAGCCGGCTGCCCGTCTTGAATGGGATGCGCCCCGGCTTTGTTTACTTACTACGCCCGAGTTCCCGCTCACCCCCTGGTGCTTTCACGCCTTTTGTGCTCTTTTGAGCCTCACTCTAGTCAGCTGCCCTCTCGATCTGAGACGCGCCCGCTAGAGTGGCCACCTTTGAATTATGCGCGCCCTGGCATGGCTTTCCAGCGCTACATGCGCGTTCGAGCTCACACTCGCCCTCTGGCGTTCGGACTATCTCCGTGCCTCGCCACTTGGGAAACGTCCCGAATCGTGCTCTCTGCACGGCTGCACCGTTGGAGCTTCGGCACCCTCTCGCGATCAGTTTGTGCGTTGTTCCCAGTCGGGATGCAATACAAGCGGCGTGTCATTTCATCCTTGTTGTATTTTTGTGTTCAGGAGCCTTTCGCTCCGCTCTTAATCCCCTTTTAGTTTTTCTATATTATTTCCCCACTATTATTATACATCTTGGGATTTTGTCTATCCCGCAAACACTTCATCCCTGAACACTAGATGGTTCTTTTCATCTTTGGTCTGAATCACATTTTTCATGAATCATATTTCTTACATATTTCTTACAAACCAGAATTCTTCATTTAGAATTCTGGTTTGTCTCAGAACAAAATACACATTTCCACTGTTTGATGGTCCATCCTAGATGCCTCCGAGCCCAGAGAAGTCAACGCCACTTCTTGACATGGTTAACATGAAGCTTCTTTTTGCAGGGTTAAGTGGCCATTCTGAATGTAACTGCTTTTTGTGTTGTTGTGCTTGACAAAGATTTGCTGAAGCACTTCGTTTCTTATGTAGTTTTATTAGCTGTTGCCCCATCTCAACTTTTTTTTGTTATGTGCTGCAGTCCTGAAATGCAGGAAAGGCTGTTTATTAACAAACAAAATGAACTTGAGCAGATAAAACATAAAATCTCTCAGGGTTCATCCTGTCTGCAATGAAATAACATGATTTAGGGTTGTACACAAAAACCTGTTTGAAACGCCAAACATAGCTGGTACATGCTGGTTGATGTTGTAAATATATTCAGAAGCTTTTGTCATGCATGACCTATTCAAGACCTGCATTTACTTATCTTTGTGCAGATGAAGGAAAAATAATAAATATTTTTACCACTTTGCCTGAATCATCATTCTCACATTGCTTAATTTTTTTGTGCGTGAGTCAAAGTATTTGGTTTGGCACGGGGTGTATAGACATTTCTCACACCATATCATAACACAAAAGGTCAAGTTTTTGTCTAAAGTGTTACTTTCTGTATAGTTAGAATAGTTATGAAATAACAGAGAGATGATAATAAGCACAGAGCATGAGAGCATAATAAACATATAACATTTACTATAATAATTTCATTACTTTAACTATTATGAAAGGAAATAGGAATAACTAAATATAATTATTATTCAAGGAAATTCAAAATACTGTATCTGAAGGTATTCTGAAGCTCATACTGTTCTCATTGAGTTTACTCATGTCTAGAAGAAAACAATACAGATTCAAATCTCTCTAGGCATCTATTCACTTAAGTGTATCTGTGTCTGGATCAACAGGTATGTCAAAATACCCCATGAAATTTCCCACCATGACTGTAGTCTACATTGTCGTCTTTATGATGTAGAGTTCAAAGGAAATGTATACTGTTTACTATGTATACCGTTTTTGGGGTACCTACACATGTCACAGTAACACAGTGTAGTGTCTTTATGCAGTTCAGTAACATCAATTGAAATAACAGCAATATAACAAAAGGAAGGCATATATAGGGTACGCTTGTTACCTTATTTCTAAAATCTGTGGTCAACAATATGAACATTTAAACCTTTGTTTGTGTCTACATATATTATTTATTCTGAAGTAGCATACACTAAACACTTCCAAAGTAATTTTGTGGACTGAGCCTTGCTTTCAGGTTCCATTGCTATATGTATCATGTGGACCCAGGGTTCATGTGGCAGTATGCGGTTTTCTCTGATAAGAGTAACCTGAAATGTTTATGCTTGTTATGTTTGAAGCATAGGGCAAGGGGTTATCCAAATAACCAGTTATTATTAAGTAATTATATATTATCAAAACGTTCAATCAATACTATCATTTAAATTAGGTATTTTACTTATGTCAGTAACAAGAAGGCAAGGGTTGAAATGTAATAACGTTTCTCCTGGTAGTACTTGTGTCAAGTTTATAAATCCGGAATAGAAATGGGCAGTTATTCCTGCGATATTTCACCAATACTGGACAGAAATTCTCTTCCCATAACATCCACTGCTCAGCCAGGCCAGTTCATGTCCTGCCTCTGGTAAGGTGAGTTATAAGTATAGCAAAGGGTAACTCTATTGGTAACTTTTTCAGCCATGTTATTCTTGTTTTTCTTGCTACTTGAATGCTGTAAAAAAGTAAAGCTGGAAAAAAAATATTTTGGCCTTAGATGCCACCAAAGCACTATGCCTATTTTTTACACCTCTGCACCTTTTTGCCATACATTGTAGGTTAACTGGAAAGAGTGTCAACATGTTATGGGAAACCGGGAGAACTCTGGTAAGGAAAAAAAAAGAAAAATGATGATTTTGAAGATAAATAGAATGCTCACAACACCTGTAACTAACACAATCCCTGCTTTTGAAAACAGTGGGTGAGAAGAATTTTTGTAAAGGGCGCCAAGTCATGTCGCAATGCTGGCAGAGTCAGTGAGATGAAAGCAGATTGAGGTTTGGAGGAGGAAATAGGGGTGAAAGGGGCATCATCAGCTTAATCTGACAAAAAAGTATAAGAAAAAAAGAATATAACTGACATTGACATACCATAAAAGACCCTGGCTTTTGGACTTGTTGCTGATAATATTCTGGATGGTTTGCTCAGCAAAGACTCACACTTTCATGGCTACTATGTTTGTACCAAGTCATGATATCATCATAATCACCTGTTTGAAATCCCATAATTCTTAATTTTGTTCATAAAATTCATTATTACCTCAAATTTGCACATTCTCCAACTTTTTTTTGTCCTTCAGGCCTCAAATGCAGAAATTGATGTTTATTATAAAATAAAATAAATTACAAATGAAATTAAATAGACAAAACATAAAATATTTCAGGCTCATACTGTCTGCAATGACACAAAATGTAAGGAAGCCTTGCTAATGATTAAATAAAACAAACATAATTTGAATTAGTAATTACATTTATAAAAATAAACAGGTGTGCACCCTTTAATGTCCATCCGATCAATCTCTGTTGACTTTAACGCCTGAGGTCTCAGTAATTATAATAGTACATAAAAATCTGTCTTATATAAATTTAATTGACACATGAAGGACTAGTAACTCTTGTGACACCTGCTGGCAGAAAAGATAACCACAGATTTGATGTTAGAAACCAACATGGTACCATTCCTTTTTCTTATGTTAACTGTTTCACGTTTTACAAAAAATATACACAGATATGAATTATTATATTGTTCACTACTATAATAACTGTTTTCATATTGTGCATTAATAAATACTATGTGCAAAAGATCTACCTGTGCCTATAATATCTGGTCAACTTCCTGTTTCACACAAGTATGAAATTAACAATGGAAAAAGCAACACTAGCAAAGACTAGCATGCATATAACGTATTTTGAAAACTGGTATGTGATTGACCAGCAACAGCATTGAAGTTCACCAGCTAATCCAGCACAAGACCAACACAGATAAGCCTATGGATAAACATTGACAGTGGATCTCTTGTTGTTTTGCATATTTATACTTGGTTCCATCATTGGTTGCGTTAAGAAGGGCATCAAACATAGAACCTGTGCCAAATGTACTCAAACGGGAGCAGCAGAGAGAATTTTTAATGAATTAAAACATGAATACGGAAGGAAAACCCCTCCGGTGATTCCCTGGGTGCAGCTGGACTGCAGGTGCTAGTTGAGCCCTCAATATAAATGGAATAGTCATTAACATTTAGAATTTGATTCTCTATTTTCTCATAATTCATAAACTCCAACATGTTTTGTAGAGAATTGATCTGGATAAATATTAATTTGAATTTAAGTCATAGGAACATCATCATAGTTATAAAAACTGTCAATGTTTTTTAATTATTTTTTTCATGCTGTTAATGCATTTCATTGCAAAATGCTTTCAGATGGCTCTCTTGATAAAAAGCAAATTTGCTTGAAGCAATTAAGGGGAATTTTCTATCATCAAAGTTCTTGACTTTCAAGTATCACTCGAAAGCAAAACAAGCCTTCATCACCAACAGGAATAAGTACATATAATAACCAAACCAGAATGTATTTTGGCATGTAGGTCATTAAGAAGAATAACTTTGTAACTGTTTCAGTAACAAAAAGGGACTCAAATGTTTCTTATGGTCTGGTTGCAGCAAACAAGTTAATACATGATAAAAAAAAATTGCGTTTTTAAAAGTATTAAATGCATTCTGTTAAAGCTAAAATTGTCCACTTGTTAAAAAATAAATTGTTTTTAAATGGATTTCTTTAGCATGAAATACAAAGGCACAGAATGTGTTTAACATTAAAAATAGTAATGTGTTTAACACAATTAAAACGTGTTATTAGTTGTAATTATAATACCTCTAATAATTACACATTAGTGCTTATATGTGAACAGACCTAGACATTTTATTTAATTTTATTAATACGGTAATAGGAATTAATAAGTAGAAATTATTTATTCCTAATTAAAAGACAGTGATTTAACTGATATATCTAATAAAAAATAAAAATAAAAACATGATATAAAAATGTAATATACAGTATATTACATTATTTAATATATATTTTACTGTATATTGGTACAATTTAAAAAATCTGTTATTTTTTATATTTATAGTTATATTTTTTGTTAGCTTCCACACATATAATATCAAATAACTATGATAATGCTATATAGTAAAGTACCCTAATTATGACGTAAGAACCAATATACAGTGTAAGATCACATGAATAAAGCAATATAATATGTAAATAATTATTACTTTATTTATTTATTAATAGTTTGTCAGTATCGATGGACTATATCCATGACAGGAGCCTGGTAACCACACCAGTCAAAACATTCACACTGGGGAGAATTTACCAAGGAACCTTACACAGTATACCAAGTGATCTGTCTTTGGAATGTAGGAACAAAAAAATCTGGAGAAAACCTACCCAGACACTGGGAGAACATGCAAACTTCACACAGGTGGCGTCTGGGTTCAGGATCTATGTGAGGTAACAGTGCTAATCGCTTGCACTACTACTATCTATGTAATCATCCTTTTGAAAATGTAGTTTGTGTATACCTACATAACTTATTTCCACTTGTTAGGACTTACAGAAGTATGGATTTATAGCAATCACAAAGAAAATTGTATATATAAAAATAAAATAATAAAAATAATAATGGGCAGCACAGTAGCTCGGCGGGTAGCACCGCTAAATGTCCTGGGTTCAATCCCAGGGTGGGGAGGCCTGGGTAGTTTCTGTGTGGAGTCTGCATGTCCTCCCCGTCTCTGCATGGGTTTACTCTGGATACTCTGGTTTACTTAAGCAGTCCAAACAAATGCATATTAAGTTAATTGGTGTCTCTGAAGTGGTCATTAGTGTGTAACTGTGTGCATGCCTGTGTGTGTGGGCCCTAAAATGGATGGCACCCCATCTAGGGTTGTTCCTGCCGTTGCACCTGGAGTTGCCGGGTGGGCACCAACTGGCCCGCGACCTCGTGTGGATTAAGTGGAAGATAAAGGATGGATGGATAATGATAATAATAATAATAATAATAATAATAATAATAATAATAATAATAATAAATGTATGATAATACAAATATGTGCTATTTAATGTCAACATCTGTTCACCTTAACAGCCTGATCAATTATAATTGGAAATAAAAATGTGTCTTGTACATCTAATTCACAACAGTAAAGTAGTAAAAGCAAATCCTTGTGGCACCTGCTGACTGAAATGTTAATCACAGTCTTATGGGATACAAAAAACCTGGTGTCATTCTACTTTCTTTTTTGTTTTTGGTTAAAGATACAAAGATAAAGCTTACATTGTTGTACAGTACAGGCCTAAATGTTTTCCTATTGTTTCTATTTAAAATAAAACAATATGTGCAACGTATGTGACTACGGTAACGTATGGTCAATGTCCATTACGACCTGTTTTGAAGATCATAATGCATCCTTTAGTAAGCAATGCAAGATCAATGGTTGTGCCGGTTTATAGCACTATTGAAGCAACTACTGCAAGAAGAACAGGTTCTGGGGTGTGTTTACATGCATGGACAGAATGTTCTAATTATTCTCATTTTGTTCGTAAAAACTACTTTATTTCCGTACTGGCACATTGTAGCTGTAGTTCAACTTATCATCTTAAAAATAAAACCCTGTAAAATAAATAATTATATTGTATTATGATATAAATAATGATATAAATGAATATTGTAGTATATTAATACACCTGCAATGTAACAACTGAACAAACTGAATAATTTTATAGATGTTAAATTGTGTTTATAAGGACTAATCTATAAAAAATGGAATATTTCTGCCTTTCATTTTATAAACAATATCCTGTTTTCCAACCCATGCTGCAGGAGTCGATGATTTATGCTGCTGTGGATTCTCTGCTGTGGGCCATGGACTGCATGCACAACACACCCTCCTCTAATCAGTTTACTTCTTTAGCATTTCCTGGGAGAGGCAGCCATGTGTACTGAGGAGTGTGAAGGCTCATTTGCTGCAGAGAATACAACGGTGCTTCTGCACCCCTCCTCTGGAGATTAAGCTTGATAGCGCTGTGCTGTGGCATCCAGAGAGGAAATGCTTTGTTTTGTCTTGGCTTTCTTTTTCCCTATTAAACTAGGATAATAACACTTGTTTACAAGCATGTACACGCTCTGGATCATCATGGGTCAGAAACAACAAAACACTTCATATCACGTACATCAACCTCACATAAAGCCTCAAAGCTACAATATGTGTGAGGATACTGGAGTACACTACAGATTTCAGTTATCGGTTTAGTCTGTTGGTCATGATCTGTTATATATGCAAGGCAAAGATAGACACAATCCATAGCATTTTTAGAAGTCACAATTAGGTTTAATATAAAACAACTTTAAATGTCATGTCATGAATTATACACAGGGAGCTCTTTCATAATTGCTTGTAAAGTTCATGTGAAAAAGAACTCCAGCTTGACAATACTGAAAGTCTTCAGTCCCTGGCTTTGACAGGAGACGTGGTGAACATGCATCACAAACACATCTTATGGAGTTCAAAGCAAAACAACAAGAACAAATGAGCCAGTGGTTGAGTCGGTCTCGCTGATGCCAGATGGCACGTAGACAAATATCCATCTTGATGGTCGAAATTCAGCCACGCTTTTGGGTTGGAAGAGACAACTGGCTACCGCCCTCTGTTATACGGGCAGCTGAAGAAAAAGGAGCGAAAATGAAGTGTAAGCCATGAACTAAAGACCAGATTCAGGTGGGCATAACAATATTTATCTAAAAAAAAGGAGTGTGTTGGTTTTCAACCTCCATTACAGTCCACTTGGGAATGAATAAATGCAACACACTCATTTGTCACTGACCTCCCCATAATTCTTCAAAAGTCGGCATAATCTTATTACAAAGGGGAAGCTGATTCCACACAATCATAGAAAATAATGCATTCAAGTGACTAATTTTCTCCATTAAACACAGGGCAGGATAGCACAAAATGAGATTTCTGCTAGTGATTGACAAAATAAATACCCTTAACTTATGGCTTGCATATCTCCTGTAACCAGTCCAAATGAGTGTGTCTGAGATACACCCCTAACTGGCATCCCATACTCCAAATAAACCATGACTAATAAATCCTTTCCTTGCTCATTTGCAAACATTATGGAAAGGTGTAGGGTCAGACTACAGATGCCACAGAGGTGACGGAGGTCACCTTGTTGTCCTCGGCCCAGGGCTGGAGGTTCTGAAGGGCGTACAGCGATGAGTTGTGCAGGCACAAAGGGTCTGGCTGGAGCGGTTGGCTTAGTGTCTTCTGGAAAGCCTCCTGCTGCAGCTGAAGCATTAAACGGTTAGCCTGCTGCCTCTCAGCTTCTCGCTCCTCAGCTGTCTGTCTCCTACAAGAAGACATGAACAAAAATTTAAATACACAAATCACCATAACACTTTGTTTTCTGGTGTTCTTTTAAATAAATTAATTTGTTGTTTAAGTATACAGCATTATGAAATAATGCACAGTGGTACAATATGCTATACTGTATGCAAAATGTCTGATTAAAATGATGCACTAGCACAGATGTGTTTTTTTCCCCAGGTTTAAGTTAATATGAGGAAAAAACACCTCAGATAACTGAATACATAGATTGTTCTATCAATCAATGAAAAGGTGCTACATGTTTGTGAAATCATGAATTTCATAGTTCGTTATGAAATTTAGATTGCATTTAATTTACCACGTGCATCAATAGAAAATGTCTGCTGAAAGCATTGGGTCATGTGGAACAAACCTTCTTGGCATGTTTTAAATCCTGTTGGCACATGTTATGGCATTGTTTCATAAAAAAAAAATTCTGGTGGTGTGGGAATAAAAACTATCTGCCAAAATATATACTGATAGCAGAGAACAAGAGGTTTGTTGAAAACATGGTGGTGTGTCTGTTTGGGTGAAATGACTAAGCCAGCATTGACAAAGTTTTGACCAAACCCAATAACCAGAAAAGCATATGTTCCATAAATTACGTATAATACTATACTGCCTACTTCTTCCATATACTGTAGATAATTACAAAATTGGAAAGAAAAGAAAAAGTTGGACTAAAACATTTGTAAAAATCATGCCAACTTCCATGGAACACTGACGTGATTTCCTGTAATGTGATTGCACACTCACACTCAGCACAAGAGATAAATATAGCTTAATCATCACTCAAACATGGCAAACCCATACAGCTCATAAAACTGATGTTATTATATATATATATATATATATATATACTAACTTTGTTTGTATGTTTTAGATTTTATATTTTTCATATCCCATAATTATTGTGAGAAGTGTTGTGCATCTAGCTTCATTTAGAGAAAACTAAGCTTAATTAATGTGCAAGAACACACAGTGAAGTTCTTCACAAGTGAAAATCTTCAGAAGTTTTTTTAGTTAAGTAGTGTTGGCTATGATTATTCAATGCCTTTATGTTATTATGCTGAATTCCTTCATCTAATGAGCAAAATAGATATATAATTTGTATAATTTAAGATGAAATCATTATAACAATCCACTAATTTCACCTAAGAGGCAACAAACGGCCCCACAAATTACTAAATGAAGTAGAGATGGATATGTTATTGAGTTGACAGATCATCAAAAAGGTTTTAATCAGATCTAATTCTTTAAAAGACATGACTAAGCTTAATTAGAAATGCATCAGCTTCAACAACAGCTCTGCTGCACATCGTAGCTCGTTCATAAAAAGCAAGGTTAGAAAGCCAGTCCTTAATTACACTGCACACTCCTTTGTTCCAAAAGAGCCAACAACAACAGGTTGATTAGATTAAAGAGAAAGGATGGACATACCCTCAATTATTCAGACCTATGGGCTTCATAATGCACTGGAAAGCAAGTTTAAGCACAGCTTTTTAAGAGCTGCAGCACTTCTGCTTGGTCAAGGAAACTGGTGTCCAGAGAAATTGAAGGGAAAATATTTAGCAAAGCTAAGTAAAACCGAAGTGGTGTTTTACAACGAAACATAAAATGCGCTCTTCAGTGGATCTCACTCTCGGCCAAGAGAGCTGTCTGGATCGGTGCAAAAACAAACATTTACTGCCAACAGGAGATCTGTCTGATAGATCTTAAATTTTAACAAATGGTCACAATCTAAAAGCTCTAGTTATTTACGACTGTCATTACCTGGGCTGCATTTGTGTCCTGCAGCCCTATTTTTATATGTCAAATTAAAATTTAAAAATGCGCTTTGTTACATTTACTTCATTACACATGTTTAATTCATACATGCAGTTTTAACTTGTGTTGTCAAACAGTTGCAGTACAATGTGTTTTATTTACACCTACATAGTCAGCTTTAAGTTATGTTGTCCATCCAGACAGATTAGAACTAACTCTATATTTATTTATATACATATTTTCCCCATTATCTCCACATTTTAGTCCACTTGTCTTGATCAGATTCATGGGAGAGGTCTGGCATGCATCACGGAGTTCACTGGGCAGTGGTGTAAGTGTGCCTTGGACTGGATGCCAGTCCATCATCTGGTTAAAAGGGTCACTGTTGCAGCACAGGCAGATCTGACTGGTTAAAGGTGCCTGCATGCAGGACCTGGCCTGACTTAAACAGTTGTGACTCAAATCCAGGTTGTAGCTACTGTTTTTTCTATTTGTGTAATGAAAGGAATATCTTGTAATAACAAGGTCTTGTCCTGGTAATGGCAATGTCCCGGCAGCCCTCTTTCAAAGAGTTACAATGAAATGTTTGGTGCGGCAAACAAGATAAGGCATGATGAAAGTAATGTAATTGGATTCTTAAAAGGTGTGCAACTTATGTTGTTACTCATATGTTTTTTAAGGTCAAAACCAAATCAATCAAATTTTATTTGTCTGAGAGGTCTAAAAGCCAGTTCCTGGAATAAGCACTCCGGTTGGGTGATGCATTTACGGAATCCTAAATTGGACTGGTGACCTGTTCAGGGTTTACCTCTGCCTGCAACCAGTGAAATCCGGGTTAGACCCCAGACTCTCCTCTGTGACTTTGGTCAGGAGGAGCAAAAGCACAACAGGATTCCGTGCACTGCTTTGCAATGTATAT
>JAVSBV010000138.1:1709256-1739091 GCA_033117975.1 Parotocinclus spilosoma | reverse complement strand
TACTACTACTACTACTACTACTACTACTACTACTACTAATAATAATAATAATAATAATAATAATAATAATAATAAAAATTTACTGTTAAAAATACTACTATTACTACTACTACTACTACTACTAATAATAATAATAATAATAATAATAATATCAACAACAACAATAATAATAATAATAATAATAATAATATCAACAACAACAACAACAACAACAACAATAATAATAATAATAATAATAATATTTTTTTAGGATTATTACTACTATTATTATTATTATTATTATTATTATTATTATTATTATTATTATTATTATTATTATTATTATGTTGTTGTAGCTATAAACCCTTGCTATTGCAATCCACTCTTGGTGTAGGAAATCTTATATTCACATAAATACATGTTAATTTGAATCATTAATTCATTTCAGAATAAATTATATTATCCTGCCGGCAATGTAAACCTTAATTAATATACCGTTTTTCACTTTGTTTGGAATTTGCCCACCTATTTACTTCGTTACTATTAAAAAAAACAAAAACAAACAAACAAAAAAAACAATGAATGAATGAATATGGTTACATCAACAATGTTGACTGTAAACAAACAAGCAAACCAGTGTAAGCATAATTCATGGCCCACTTTCATGCCTGAAATGAAATGTGTGTGATTTCTTTATATGCACTATTGTGTTGCTGTTATTGTTGTGTGCAGTCCAGCTTGTTTGTAGGTGATGTGTTACGCGCTGACTTGTTTTGAACAGTACACTGCGCCCCAGAGCAGCCTTCTCCAACCAATCTTTCATCACACATCTGTTGACAGTGTTTCCTTTGTCAGCCATGTGCCACAACAACTGCAAATAAACTGACACGAGCCCCATTAAGTAACAGGCATCGGTAGCACGTGACGGTGAGGTGAACGAACAAAGAGACAGCATGGCAGAAGAAAGTTGTCTTTTATATAGATTAATGAATAGTCCATTGGTATTTTCTCAGTAGAGTGCACTGTGAAATTTGACAGTAGAACCTTGAAGTGGCCACATTACCATCAAAATCCATAGTAAAACAGTGAAATCGTTCATAGTAAGTTCATAGTCAACCAAGGTTACATCTGTACTATTTAACAGTAGAACCATGAGGTGGCTAAATTACCATCAAAGGGTCATAATAGTACAGTGAACGTTATGCAATACAGTTTGATTTATTTTGGGAAGTATGAGTACATTAGGCTATCCCATAGGGATATTAGGTAATGATTAAAGTAGCCAATGCAAATGGAATTGAAGAATTGGGCAAATAGCATCTATATAATGTTTCTTTTTTTAATTTATGCTTATCACTCGTATATGAATTCAAGTCAGTTGTATTATCCGTCTTTTCTTTAAGAATGTTTCTCTGATGTTCACGCGCTCTGTGCTACAGCGTCACCGCGCTAATGAAGCATGTCATTGGCTTTGTGTTGTTTACACGGCGCGCACACTGATCCCTAATTTAATTTCCTCTTGTGCCCGGAGCGCCACCAGCCTGCTGAAGTGCCGCGGGCACTGAGCCCTCCACCGCACTGCACCGACACCTGCAGCCTGGAGGAGGAGGAGGAGGAGGAGAAGGAGGAGAAGGAGGAGGAGAAGGAGGAGGAAGAGGAGGACAAGGTTACGGAGGGTACAGCCCACCAAAAATCAACTCAACATCTCTTTAATGCTGTAGCTCAGGAATAACAGCAAATTATATAAAACCTTGAAGATTAAACAATCAACAATTACAAATGTCGAATTCTATTTTTTATATACGTCTATAAGCCTTATTAAGACTTAGTATAGATGCAGCAGTCCAAACAAGAAATAATAAATAAATGAGAAAACCAGGAAAAGAAAGAGGAAGAATATATCTAATGTTATGTTTGACCTAAGAAGCAATGGAAAAAAATCACACTGGTTGTTAAAAAATTAACAATATTGTGCATGAATAGTTAAATACACACATACGTCAATAAATAAATAGCAGCAAGTGCAAACAACATGATAACTTAAAAGACTTAGAATTCGGTACTTTTTTGCTGGTGTATGTGTTAACTGATCTAACATTAAAACAAAGTGTCCTTGAATGAATTAATAAATGGAAAGATAAACAAATATATGTGCTTAAATACATTTAATACAACTTTCAGGGAGTCAATGATAAGTTAAATGAGTTAAGAAGTGGTTGTTAAAACTAGAATATTATTCAATGCTACTGAATTGATGTATTGTCTATGGCAAATTAGATTCTGTATATTCATATCTTCTTTTATTTCTATCATTATTGAAGATGATTTTATGTTCATTACATATAATTTTCATGGGGCCACATTGCCTACTGAAAAGTATTAAATGAACCACCTTGACCAGATTTTAAAAATCAAGGCTTTTTGTTTGTTTGCTTGTTATTTGCGGGCAGATTAACAACCATGGCACTGCACCAAAAAGTACTATACCCTGTCTTGAGTCTAAAGTATAGAGAATGTACAAAACAGAAACCAAACCTTTGCATTTTGTGACACATTCAATTGTTTCAAACGTGACAAAATCATCACAACAAGGATTCTACAACTAAAAAAAACAGAAAATGTTGGGACAGTATGTAAAATGCAGCTAAAAAAGACACCCAGTGTTTATTTAATTTACTTTGACCTTTATTTAATTTCCCACAAAATAAACTTGAGATATTTTATGTTTTTGTCTGGTCAGCTTAATTTAGTTTATTAATAAACATCCGTTCCTGTATTTCAGGCCTGCAACACATTCGATAAAACTGGTGGGGTGGTAAAGCATTTATCATTTTGTAATGTTGCTATTCATTTTTTCACATTTAAAAGACATTTTGGCACAGAGTATGGCAAACTATTTAGTGTTTCAGATGTAGATTTATCTGCAACCATGTCTTGTGATGTACAACAGAAAAGGATAATTTCAAATTCTCCACACATTCTCTATTGAGGAAAGGTCAGGACTGCAGACAGACCTCTAGTTTTGCAGCCATGCCTTTGTAATGTGTACAGCATCTGGTTTTGCATTGTTTGAAATGTTCCTTGTTTGTAAATGCATGGATGTGGTTATATATTATTGTATATTCGTTCTCTTTCGAAGATCATGAGTAATCAGCTTAAGCTTACATCGATGGCCTTTACACACTGAAATTCCTCCCAATTCCTTAAATCATTTAGTAATATTATGCACTGTAGCAGAAGAAATATGCAAATCTGTTCTAAACTTTTTTTGAAGTTGATTTGTAAACAATTCAATAATTTTTGCTGACACACTAGAGACCTCTGGTCATGATTACCAAACCATGATTGCAATCACCTGCTGACATTATCTATACTGCTCACAAAATTAGTGGATATTTTATTCTGAAATGAAATATGCCCTAATTTTTGTGAGCATTGTATTTGAAATCACAAAATTATTTTGTTTTTTAATCTCACTACCAGCTCTAAACATCCCCCATCCCAACTTTTGAATGTGATGCAGGCCTGAAATGCAGGAATTAATGTTTATTAATAGTTTGAATGAGACTGATTAGAAAAAACATTAAATAATTCTTGTTCGTACTGCTTGCAAAGAAACTAAAGTGAAAATAAACGTAAGATACACTGTGTTTATTTTTTGTACATGCATTTTCCACACTGCTCCAACTTTTTTGTATTTGTTAAATGACAACAAAGCTAAATAATAAACTTCGACACATATGTTATGTCAATAACTCTTAAACATAAATGTATCTCTAGATGAAAAAAGTAAGCAAATAAAGAAGTCAAATATTTAACAATTAAGTAGTAATAATAAAAATATTTTGTTTAATTGAATTGAATAATTTAATTATTTTGACATACGTATTGTTCAGTTAAGCAAAAAACAAATTAATGCCTCAAATGTGTCCTAGTAACTGTTAAAAGTTGTGTGTATTTGTTCTTTCATTCATGCATTAATTCTTATTTTAAGGTAACTGACTTAATATTAGTTCACATCAAAATATGTTTAATATATTTTTATTCCCATTTTATAAAAAGGCTTTTAATATATTCATTTATCATTCATGTAGCTGCTGTACATTTACTGTGGATAGTTCAGGCTTTTATTTTGAGGGAAAGCAGGAGAGAGAGCAAGAGAGTGAAGAAGAGAGAGGGAGAGAGAGAGAGAGAGAGAGAGAGAGAGAGAGAGAGAGAGAGAGCGAGAGCGAGAGAGACAGAGATAGAGAATGGGAGAGGAGAGAGAGTGAGAGAGAAAGAGAGAGAGAGTGGGAGAGGAGAGACTACAGCCTGAGGACACATTATTATTACCAAAAGTCATCTCTCTCTCTCTCTCTCTCTCTCTCTCTCTCTCTCTCTCTGCACTGTCTCAGATTAGACAGGCCATTCGTAGGCGAGAATGGGGAGGATGGGGTCTGGGCCAAAAGACAGAACACCAACCTCCTAATTGATGACTCCCTTTGAGTGAGAAACACCAGACTAGATTGATGGTCCTGCAATTTAGAGCTTTTGGAATGGATCCTAGCAGCAGCCATTAACTCAATAACATGTCGCCCAAAGTAAAGCCAAACCCCTTCATGTGACAACAGAACGAAATGAGGGATTGGATCCATTACAACGAATCTGCACCAATACTGTTAGGAAAACAATGAGCATTGAATATACCAGCACATTATAGGAGTACATAAAAGCTCTGGTAATCATTGCTGTAATGTTGGCTTCATAAAGTAGCCTAGAGGAATATGTTAAATATGTACTACTGAATACAGCAACACAACCGCGTGCATTCTCATGTAATGAACAATAGACACTTTTCACATTTTCTAAACTTCATTGTTAAAAAGGGCACCATGGCCTATCTTTAATCAAATAAAATTGCTTTTTATTGAAGACTAGCTAAGCAACTATAAATATTACTTTAGAACCCAAATCAAAATGCCTTAACTTATATGAACCAAGTACACACTGGAAGGTATGTCAAAACTTACTAGAATTATTTATGCAGATATAGATTAAACCTTCTTGTTGTTTGCATGTTAGCTTTCTCAAAATAAACCAGACCAGACCAGAAGCTCCAGAAGTTGTTTGCCTAATAATCATGTGCATTTGTGAAGTAAATAAATTATGATTATTGTGGTATATTTTAACACAATTTTTATATTAAATAAGTAATTGACAGCACTATGCAGTACACCATACAGGACTGAAATTCCACTTCTGATTAATGTGTAACATTGTATTAGCAGTTAGCTTGCTAGCATGACTGTGGAACTGTTATGTATCCTCCATACTGCATATTCAAAACATCACAGATGTCACTGGTAGTGTACAACCTGTACAAACAATGCAGTACAGTACAACACATTCCATATAGGTTTGAAAAATAATAAAATGACAGAAGACACAACATTCGAAATTGACACTGACTGATTCATTCATTAATTTATTCATTTTTCTTAATCCTAGTCATATTGGTGGGAGAGTAAGTGCCTAGCTGCCGACACAGGGCGTAGGACATGTGCAACCCTAGACAGGGGGTCCAATCCAATGTAGAGCACATACAGTAATTCACTAAGGGCACGTTGGAAACGCCAGTTGACTTTGAGATGTGGGTGATAACCCACAGTTGTGAGGCCTCAGTACTAACCACTGCACCACCATTATGCCCCAACGTGAGATTCTGATAAAAAAACTCAACTTGTAAAGTCCATAGACAGGCATGAGAGCTTAAAAGGAAACTTATTTGAAAAGATTATTCATTCATAAGATTACAAAGTTGAAAGTTGTCATTGTTATCCATGTAGGTCACAGCGTACGAAGAGCAAGTTTTTTCTATGCACAAGAGCTTGGTAATCCAAACATAACCCTTATGCACCAGCGTGAATTTCAAAAGTGTCTGTTTAGATAACTTATCCTCCTTCTGTCAGCACTGCCTTTCTAATCTATAATGGAGTTTTCTGAATATGTAAACAGGATCCTGTAATATGGGACACACTTGGTTTGCACAACACAGCACAGAGCAAGGCAGCAAGACGGCAGCAACAATACAAATCATAGCTTAAGACAAAAAATTAGAGTCCATATTTCTATATTTACCATTCATGTATATTCATGAACCGGTATTAGAAATAAACATTTAAACATCTGTTCAAGGTAAATTAAACCTTTTCCCCCTTTTGAAGGTCATGTGGTCACATTACAGTAATTAAGGGAGTTTGGAAACAACTGAAGACAGGCTCATTTTTTTTTTATATTTGTTTGCACTCACCACACAGGATCCTAAATGTAGGTTACTTTGTGGACTGCAGTCAATCTGTAGTGTTACTTTTTATATGTGACATTTAATTGCGCTGATTTTAATTTTGCAATTTCTCAATTTCAGCAAAGCATCACCTGGAGGTAAGAAGAGGAATTTTCCATCCTTTTAATGTAGCTTTGATTAAAAAGATGCATAGATCTGTAACGTATATTAGCCCAAAGATGGTGAGAAGATTTCTCACAGGAAACGTGGTTATCTAGAGGAATGGATAGTGTGAGAGCATTTATTACAGCTTGCTTATAACCTCCAGGCTCAGCCTACTATTGCAGCAAGTAACAAGTGCTTTAGTTGTCCTTACCTTATTTAACTCTATAAAGACACACAGCGCAATGACTTTATTATGGCCCAGCCGAACACAGTCAAATCGATCTGGTCAGTCTTTCAATGGCCACATCAATCTTCGTATAGGAAAAAAAAACACAATCAAACCAAAGCTGTTTGTGTTCTGCTTGTTTTTGCCCTGCAGGAGCAGTTGAGCCAGATTCATTTCTGACGAAGGGTCCCTTCAGTAATTAAGAGGGTTCAGATAAACTCTGTGGTAGCCCTGCAGTATGACACTGAGAGAGAGATAAATTAACAGTTAATGAGAAAATGATTGCACTTCTCAAGACTCAAGACGGGTACATTCACAGTTGTAGCCAACTTCACACCTTTGTTTATTCTCTCTCACAGTGTGTATATGAATCTGCTTGTCAATGTGAGAGTAGGCACTGATACAACATATCTATAAAATCTCTATGCAAGTGTGTGTGTGTGTGTGTGTGTGTGTGTGTGTGTGTGTGTGTGTGTGTGTGTGTGTGTGTGTGTGTGTGTGTGTGTGAAAGCTGGCCATCAGTCAGTTAAAAGGTGTCAGCATAAATAACTTGCTGCAACTGAACCTTGTAGGTGTGTTGCAAGCTTCTGATGAGTGATGATCAAGAAATGTTTCAACAGAGCAGAGCATCAAATGCAGTTGAAGGATGAGCTCAAATGCTTCACTTCTTAAGGCAAATATTAATTACCTGAAACAGTTGTAATGGACTGCAGTGTCAACCCTTTAGAATGTTATATATTTTTGCATAAACATTGTTTTCACACAATGCCTAAAGGTAGACAAAGAGAACACAATTAAACCATTTATTCATTTTTTTATCTGCATATTCCTTGTCAGGGTCATGAGAAAGCAATAAGCCAAAAATCTTATTTGAACTTGTCTGTTGTTTTCCAGTAGACATCTGACAGCAATGTTCTTTTGGGAGAGCAGTGGGTGCAACCCTGACATGCACACCATTGTTGTTCAGTGATGGTGCACTACTGAAAACTAACATAGTCAATGTGAGAGATGGCCTTTAGTTGCTTTAGAATTTACCTTGGCTTCCAATGTGAGCTTGCAAACTGATGCAAATTTAAACTGGGATGCTATCAAAAAGATCATCAAACACACAGACAGAACTGGACTCAACACCAGACTTGGACAGACAGGTAACCAATACATAGCCAAGACATAGCTATGAACAAGAAACTTCTGCCTGGTGGAATGGAGATGTTGGAACAGGAATTCTGGAGGAACAGAACGACCTTATTCTGAAACAAGGGAAGAACTCAAGGACATTTCTTTCTTTTTACTTTCATACCAGCATCATATGATACTCAGAGGTGTAATATTATTTTAGTTTTAAAAGTATTCAAATGTAATGCTTGCATGTACAAGTATATATTATAATAGAATTCAATAAATTGTTTCATATTATTTTATAGGGTTCCCATTTCCCAGTAAATCATGTAGACCTAATTGGTAAAAAACATGGCAAACTTTCTTCTGAAATGTTTATATCAGGACCATGTTCAACAACTATATGGTAACCAGTGAACCCTTTGAGTCTTCTGTGATGAAAGGTTTTGACTACGGAGTGGAAAGTTGTGAATTCTACACTCCAGCACCATCTCACATTACAAACAGAGGTCAATCCACTTGTCCAGACAGCACAGGAGTGGCGAGACTGAGACTGTGAAATCACCCAAATGTAGATCACTGGGGATCAATAGCCATGTTTAAACATGTAGAATGGATAATGGTCACGTAGTGATTTATAGAAAACTAAAATTGGTCCCCATCATTCACCACTGGCACTATTATAACTGCTATAAACAGATGAGCATGTGTCATCCCAGACCATTGTAGCTGGTGGAAAGTTCAGTGACTTCTCCCAGCCTATGGATTTGCAGAGACTTGTAGCCACTATAGTGTCAGTTTTGCCTGAAATTTGATCTGCCACATCTGTGTTTTTGCTCCATGCTCAGACTCCTAGCTATTGTAGTGAAAGCTCTGTTTTGTTCCACTGTAATTCAACTTCAGTACATTTCTGCCAAACCCTTCTATAAAGATGTCAAGGAAGAAAAATCCAGATAAAGCCTAAGTGTAGTCGCGTATAAAGGTGCCTGGTCAGCCATGCCTGGCTTGGTCCATGAGGTAAATGCATTAGTTGCAGAAAGAGACCAGAAGAGAGACCAGAACATGCTTCAGTAACGACACACAGAGCCATATGCTTTAATACAAAGCTGCCAGATTTACGTGTGGATACACATTTGGCAAGTTGATAGGTAGCATGTTGTTATGAGATGTTACATATTGCAGGTGTTGTTGGCATCTGCTGGCTTTCTTTGCCTGAAGTCAGTTCTTTTATGCAACCTCAATAAAGTGCCTTTGAATGGAGTGCCTCATTTTAGTTCCTTCAATGGCCAAATATCACATAGGAAAAACCAAGGCATCTTGTCACATTAGTAAGTTATCATACTTTTAATATTTCCAACAAAGTTTATTTAACATTGCTATCAGCATCAATGGTCATTTTAATGAGTTGTTATAGTTGGGACAATTTTAACGAGCCCAATCATGTGTTAGGACTGACCCAGTGATTACTGATCTATTTTTTTAAAGTTAGTTTTAGATTTGAAGTGAAAAACAACAATAATGAATGTTTCTCACAACTCTCCACTCAGCCACAAATGTAATGGATACAAAACTATTTTATCCTTTATCTTGGTAAGCAGTAACATTATGCTAAACTGATCCCATCATATATAAAAATTGTTACAGGATGCTCTAGTCTCCTCTACTTTAAATTGCATAGTTGTTAGGGATCATACTCAAATACTTCTTATAATTTGTAATATTCTTATAATGATGTTATTATATGGTGTTTCTTAATATGACCAAGCATGTCACCTGATTTCAGGGACACCAACATAAATCATAAGAGTTTGTTTTGCTTAAATGTCTATAATTATAATTAGAGGCAATAATCCACAGACATACAACCTTACGAACTGCCTACTTACAGGTCAATGGTTTGCTATCACTACCCTTCACCAAATTTCACATAGATTGCTGGCTTGCATAAATACTTTTATCATCACAACTGAGTAAGGTCTATGCCAACAATAATCCACACATCCTAATACATTAAATTCTAGACAATTTGAAGTGGTGGTAAAGCTTTGCACCATTGCAAGCATTATTTTACATTATTACTTAAGTGTGCATGTTTGATTTCATTTCTTTCACAAGCTCTTCAAGCTTGCAACAGCATCACCTCTTCCTCTGTTCAATTATTTGCCAACTTCTTGGTGCAAGCAGATCAGGCAGAGGTGATGTACCCAGCCTAAGTGAAGCAATTCTTACATGCTGTCACAGTGATGTGCATCATCCTGCATAGCCCTCTTCTGACCATTTTTGGCTCCCACAGCAGGCTGCTCAATTATAGTCTGCTGTGCCCCACCTATTTAAGCCTTTACTCCTGCTCACCTCAGTCAGGCGTTTCATCTCACACTCTATTTCTCCTGGCTCCCCTTTTTTTTTGCTTTGCTGACTCCTCTTTTATCATTTTCTCTGTGTTCTCTTGGTTCTTGGTTGCCTAACATGTTTTATGGTTATTGTATGTTCTTTGTTGGATCATCTGTTTGTAAAATACATGGTCTTATTGTATTGTTTGTTAGACATATCCAGTTGGATTTTGTCTGTCTGTTTTAGCTTTAGCATTGTCTGTTAGCATTCTCAGTCTTCTTAGCACATTGCCTGTAAGCATTGGCCATCATTCTCTCTGCTAAAATAGTGTTAGCATTTTTGTTTGTCTTAGCTCTTTGATTGATTGTATTAGCACTGTTAGTTGTAATTAGCACTGTCTCTTTATGTGTCAGGTTCTAAAAGCATAGTTGGCACTTTGTATGTTGGCTGTAATGTGTTAGGTTGTCCTAGGGTGTTTGCACTGGCTGTATGTATTAGCATTAGCCCTATATGTGAATGTATTATTAGTATGTATTAGCTCTGTATTTGTTCGCACCATGTCTGTTAAGAATAAACCATTTACTCTTGTACATATGTCTTCCTTTGTTTAATGGCCTTGCCTCAAAACATGGCACATGCTCTGTGAGTCCATCTTTGTATACCATAATGAAAATGTGCACCTCAAGTTTAGGCAACAAAGTTGACATATTTGAGCCTGTGACACAGAACATTCTCTAAGTTGCTCATTAATAAAGACACATTAATTCACAGCAAGAGATTGAAGATAAAAGAGGTAGGAAACTTCTGTACTGTACTGAAATAAAGAAACGTGAAAATCACATTCTGTTGTTTGTGTAATCAACACAAATATTTGCAATTACGTTTCGGTCGAATACTGTATATACTAATTGCTGAAACGAAAGTTTATCCTATTTGATGACATCAAAAGAGAAAGAGAAAGGTCAGTGTTTTCTTGGCCTATCAACCAAACATTCCCAGGCCCACAATTTTTCTTCCATCCCTCCCACCTCTTTGAATCTCTCCTTCCACCTGTCATCTCACGGTCCCCCCAGGCTTTGCTGTTGACAACACACAAATACAAGTGCTCTCCAGCCAGTTGTGTGTGTGTGTGTATTTTGTGTGTGGGTCAAGTTTATATATTATTTTAAAGACTAAATTTCACCACAAGGATAAAGGTCTGCTATTTTCTTTTACCTTGTGGGGAAATTGGCTTGTCTCCAGAAAGAAAAATGTATTTTCACAAGGACTGCAACTTTCTTTTGAAAAAACAGAAAACAAAAACAGAAAACAAGAACAAAAAGTGCCAGGATTAGGTTGAAATGGAGGTGTAGTACTAATTAGCTACAGTAATATTCTGTTAATTCCCTAAAAAGATAGGAAGGACAAACTTGGGTTTGTGTGCAATATCACTTGTGTTCTTATTGTTTGTGTATATCCGGTATGGAGCACCAGTTTTTTTTTACATTTGAAGGGATTGAATAAACCAGATGTGATAAGTTCAGCAGCATTGTTTCACAATTTTGTGTTAGTATTATTAACATTTAAAGCAGTTGTGCAATGCTCATGTTACATTGGTTATATTGTTCTGTGTTTCTGTACACGCTATTGCAGTCAAAGTAATGGAAAAACCAATTGGAAAAGAAATCAGAGCCTCATATTCAGTTTAATACTAATATCAGTCACATTTCAGCTGCAAAAGCCATTCACAACGGGCACTTTGATCCATAGCAGCCTGAATCATCTCACAGATTCTGTCTTCTCTTTGTCTTCCCTATATATTCAGCTTGCAACTTAGTAATATTTGGTCAATCATTTTCTTAAGTAATCACATTGACTTGTTTAGAGAAAAAATAAAGTAAATTGTAAAAAAAATAATGTTATGAAAAACATCAGTATTTTTTTTTTATATATTGAACTGTTTTATTAACAGCTGGAAACTTTGAGGCCAGACTACTCCTTGTTGTATTTAAGGATTCTATTTGATTCTATTCTATTTGAAATATATAATTAGCTTTCTTCCAGGATAACAGGACAGTATGATAGCATACAGAAACAGAAATAGCAATTGTTCTGAAATTTCAATTACTATAAAATAGGTCTATGATGTTATTGATCAATATCCAATGAAACTGAATGATAGTCTGTGTTAGTAATTATTCATATGATTTTTATAACACGGTTGTTCGTATCATTAACATTTTAAGGCTTCTTTAAGGTTTAGGCTTTTATCATTTACATTTCTAGCATTTAGCAGACGCCCTTATCCAGAGCGACTTACAACTTATACAATCTTACAATCCAAGCAATTGTGGGTTAAGGGCCTTGCTCAAGGGCCCAACTGTGAAAGCTTGGCAGAGGTGGGATTTGAACCATGGACCTTCTGGTTCAGAGGCCAGTACCTTAACTGCTAGGCTACCACAGTCCAGTATTGACTGAAGCATGTCCATTTTGAGTGAAGTTGTACTTGAGGACATTTGAAGGCTCTTCAAACGTGGACTTCTCCTCTTACTGGAGTATGAACTTTGATATTCTGATGGTAACCGAAGGCCGAGAGTTGCATCTAGCGCTGATTTTATTTGATTTTTATTGGTAATATGGGTGTCGCAGAAGTTACTATGTACAAAGCGTCCTGATACTTTTAAACCCTCGTGTCGTCTCTCAGGTTCGGGATCAGATCTCCTCCATCCTCTCTAATATCTCTGTAAGTCTCCCAAGTCTCGGAACACGCACAAGAAATAATGGTCCTAAATGGTAACCATGGAAACCCGTCCCCCGCTGCCGTTTGGCTGGTGAACTTCATGTCGCCCACCTGCTGCAAAGAGAGAAAGAGAAAGAGAGAGAGAGATGGGTTGGGGGTGATAATCTCGCTTCCTGACCGAATGAACAACGACTGTACAATCATTACAAACGAAGATAAATTACTTCAAAGTAGCCAGCATTATTGCGACAAAACCACACAAATAAATAAATAAATAAATTGTTGATCCGTGAAATAAATGATCTCTGATAGATGGGTCATGCTAAGCAGTAAAAGAATTGCACAGGATTGCGATATATGCCTGAAACGATATATTGTGCAGCCCTTGAAGACGATGTGTTAAAGGTATGACTGAGCGCAGGCTCTCTGTTTTCTCTCCTGAACAGGAGCCTTTAAAGGACTCTGTAAACAGATCGACCACTTCCCTGAAGACGCCGATTACGAAGCGGACGCCTCTGACTATTTTCTGCGTAAGGAGCGCACTCCAGATGCACACATTTATTATTGCACTTTCCATCCAATCAACCCATCAATCTCTCCCTACTAACTATTTAGGGTCTCAGTCCAGTTCTCAAGGGACAATTCGATTACACCACAATCCAGTGGTGGCTGCTGGTCTTTTGAAGAGGGGAAGCTCATGGTCAGCTTACATCATAAATGAGTCAATTTATATCTGCATAAATTATGCCCTCTCTTCCTTTTTAAGAAAACGCTCTGTGACCCTATCGTACCAAGTAGATGACTTTTCCAGGGACTTGACCCAGTGTCCTCTCAATAGCCAGCAAACCTAGGGTTCTTAGTCTAGGGTCTAGGGTTAGTCTAGACCTATTGTGTTCCGAGTGTACCAATTACCAATAGTAAATTGTACATGAAATATCAAAAGTAGTATACTAGTAGTTGATTTATAACATAAAATAGCAAATTCAGTATTATACTAAGATTATATTAGTATATAGGACTTTTCAGGACCTTTTGTGTTCTGTTCTGGATTATTGTCCTGCTGAACGTCCAAGAACGGCCCACTTGTAACTTCTTGGGTTGATGAGAAATCTAAAAAGAAACAAAATACCCTTTATATTTACACTACAGTAGTATGAATTGATTATGTGGTGCTGGTGACGGCCGTTTCGTTTCACAGAAAGTCAAGCTGTCATTAAACAGCACGTACCTGTAATGAAAGCCTGTAGCTGCCGGATACATATACCCCTGCCCCCCGGCACTGCCCCCTGAAGAAACCCTTATCTGAAAAAGCATCCAGAAAGTCTCTCGAAAGCCTGGACTGAACCTTAAACCCAGAACCTTAAATCTAAGTTACTGGACTCAGCATGCAAAAAAACACATTTTTTCTCTTGACGGGACACCTGATGATCCCTCAGCTGACCTGCAGTTGGGTAAGAGGGCACTTGCAGGACTCAAACCCAGGTCTTTGTGTTTGTGTATGTGAGCACATACTTACTGACATTATTTGATAAAACGTGTTTAGGGTTTGTTACTGGTATTTGAGGTCTGGATATGACAGGTCAGCATGGATGCAACAACACTCGTGTGTGTGTGTGTGTGTGTGTCCTTATCTTTGCTGCAATAGGATAAAAAGGCAGTAATGCCCCCAATGGCACGTGAATTAGGACGCTCACATCCATAAATATTTTAGCCTCTTTCTTATATAGGTCAGGTCTCTCTCTCTTTCTCTATCGTTGCATTTTAGACTACACCTTAAGTCTCTACTCCCCAACAGAGAACCTAACACCCTGTACATTCACGCAACTTATTACTGAAATGTTTATAAACGATGTTCCTCAAAGAAAGCTGGGAAGGCATTTAGATATTTCTTCCGCTGCAGAGTATAATATCATTAAACTATTCTGAATTTGGAGGAATTTCAGCCCTAAAAAGCCTAAACTGAAGAGGGGTGATTTCTCTCCTCTCCCTCAGATAGCACTGCATGAAGAACCATCTTTAATATCTGATAGAAGCACATGGGTAAGGGATTACCTTATCAAATCTTTATCAATACAATACAGAGTTACATTCACAAATACCACTTAAAACTGTACTGTACAAACTGAGATTGTGCTAAGACCTTTCAGGATAACAGAACATTTATTGGACCAACAATGAAAAAATGAGCATTTAGAGTCTTATGAGGAACAAGTCCAAAAGCCAGGCTCTATCAAGGTATGGGGTCGGGTCCGAACCCTTGGCAAAGGTCATTTACACTTTTGTGATGCAGCATTAATGCAGAAAAGTATTTTTAAAGATTCCAGAGCCACATTAACTGCCCTTTCCAAGGGACGTCCATGCATTTATCAGGAAAGACAAATCAGAAAAAGTTACTCCAAAAAGACTCATGTGTTGAAATGAAGTTGACCAGGAAAATGTAGGAAATATTTCAGGTTCTGCCATGCCGTACTCATCACGGTCGAAGCCCATAGGTCTGGATGAGCTGCTGAAAATGTCCTGTAAGCGTTTTATTAAAGGAAAGAAAACCAGGTCAGTGAATCGCTTAGCCTCGATGCTGCAATGCAGCCGGGTGGCTTTTAGGCCAGCGCAAACTTTTGACATAAGAAAGTACATGCATATTATTTGAGACACATTCGTGCTTTTCTTGCATTTTGGGTCAGAAGCGTTGTGGAAAACGCTGTTTATTTACAGTGGTTACGGAAAGTATTTAGACCCCTTTACATTATTCATTCTTTGTTTTATTGAAGCCATTTACTAAAATCAAAAAAGTTCATTTTATTTCTCATTAATGAACATTCAGCATCCCATCTTGATAGGAAATAACAGACATGTAGAATTTTATGTAAATTTATAAAAAAATAGAAACTGAAACATCACATGGTCATAAGTATTCAGACCCTTTGCTGTGACACTCATATTTAATTCACAAGCTGTCCATTTCTTCTTATCCTTCTTGAGATGTTTTTACTCCTTCATTGAAGTCCAGCTGTGTTTAATTGAACTGATTGGACTTGATTAGGAAAGACACACACCTGTCTATATAAGACGTCACAGCTCACAGTGATGAGAATGAGAATTGTGAGGTTGAAGGAACTGCTCAAGGAGCTCAAAGACAGAATTGTGGCAAGGTACAGTCCTGGACAAGATTACAAAAAATGCAGCACTCAAGGTCCCTAAGAGCAAAGTGGCCTCCATAATCCTTAAATGGGAAAAGTTGGGACGACCAGAACTGTTCCTAGATCTGGCTGTCCAGCCAAATTAAGCAATCATAGGAAAAGAGCTTTGGTGAGAGAGGTAAAAAAGAACCCAAATATCACTGTGGCTGAGCTCCAGAGATAGAGTAGGGAGACAAAGCCAACTATCGCTGCAGCCTCCACCAGTGGAGTGGCCAGACGGAAGCTTCTCCTCAATGCAAGAAATATGAAAGCGCACATAGAGTTTGCCAAAAAACACATGAAAGACTCCTAGACTATGAGAAAAAAAATTATCTGGTCTGATGAGACGAAAATTTAACTTTTTGGCGTTAATACTAAGCGGTATGTGTGGAGAAAACCAGTCACTGCTCATCCCCTGCCCTATACAATCCCAACAGTGAAACATGGTGGTGGCAGCATCATGCTACGGGGTGTTTTTCAGCTGCAGGGACAGGACGACTGGTTGCAATTAAAGGAAACATGGATGCGGCCAAGTACAGACATATCCTGGAAGAAAACCTCTTCCAGAGTGCTCAGGACCTCAGACTGAGCTGAAGGTTCACCTTCCAACAAGATAATGACCCTAATCACACAGCTAAAATAACAAAGGTGTGGCTTCTGAACAACTCTGTGATCATTCTTGACTGGCCCAGCCAGAGCCCTGACCTAAACCCAATTGAACATCTCTGGAGAAACATGAAAATGGAACTATAGAGGATCTGCAAGGAAGAATGGCAGAGAATCCCCAAATCAACGTGTGAAAAACTTGTTGCATCATTTCCAATAAGACTCATGACTGTACTAACTCAAAAAGGAGCTTCTACTAAATAATGAGCAAAGGGTCTGAATACTTATGACCATATGACATTGACATTTTTCTTTTTAAATAAATTTACAAAAAATTCTACATGTCTGTTTTTTCTGTTAAGATGGGATGCTGAGTGTATATTAATGAGAAATAAAATGAACTTTTTGGAATTTAGCAAATGGCTGTAATGAAACAAAGAGTGATCAATTTAAAGGAGACTGAATACTTTCCGTACCCACTGTACATCTGCTGCTTTGCTTCAGCTCTTTGTAACAGCATTGGGGCATTGGCTTCGTATGATGGATTACTGATGGTTTAGGAGCTGAATCAATGGACCCGTGAGCCGGAGCATCTGATTAGCGTCACCGCATCCTGCACGTCAGCACATTCAGGCTGAGGCTGAAGGATCAGACGCTTATTTCCTTTCAGAGTGATTATAAAGGAATGAGAGCAGAGTTCACAGGCAATTCGCAATTCTCTAGCAGTGAGCCTGTGTCTGTGTGTGTGTGTGTGCATCAGACAGACAGCATGGCATTCTGAAAATTAAACCCCAATAGGTAAACAAAAGTGACATGGTAAAGGATCCCGCTGAATGACCAACAGTGGCAGCTAGGTAGAGGTGGGATTCGAACCCTATACCCTCTGGTTTAAAGCCCAGTACCTTCACTGCTAGTCTACCACAGATGGCACTTTGCCAAGTGTGTGGGTGGCATCTGGTGTGGAGGCCCTGGTGAGAGTGTCTTTGATTGCCTAATATATTATTCAATTAATATGTTTTCTCAACAAATATATACCCAATTTCAAACCCCACCACTCCCACACCTTTGGACGTTACATGAGATGCCATCATAATGAATTCTTGTCTCTCTTTGTAACTCGGTAGGTGCTGTAAGAGCTTCGAGCATCTTCCCCATCCTCAGTGTCATTCTGCTCTTCATGGGGGGTCTTTGTATAGCCGCCAGCGAGTTCTACAAGTCCCGCCACAACATCATCCTAAGCGCTGGCATCCTCTTTGTCTCCGCAGGTAAGCTTGGTTTGGTTTCATTATACACACGTTAAAGTAAAGATGATCAGAGGAACTCACACCAGTTTATCACCAAACGTTTATAATTGATTTGGGGAAGGGATTTCGATATTTCTACCTCTACAGAGCATAATATCATTAAACTATTCCAAATCTAGAGGAATTTTACTCGTCATTCATCAACAGCTGATAGACGCACATGGGTAAGAGATTACTTTATCAAACCTTCATCAAGCTCCACAATACATTCACAAATACCACTTAAAACTTTACTGCACAAAAAAGAAACGTCATGTTAACCTCATGTCCAGAAGCTCCGTCCACTTATAGGGGCTCTGAGCCATCTAGGATGGCCATCACCATGGAATAGGGGATTGTGCTCAGACCAATCAACTGTCTTTCTGTCCCATCTTGACAGAAAAAACAGACATGTAGAATTTTTTGTAAATAAACTGCCTTCAATACTTTTCCAGGGACGGCCATGCATTTTGTATCAAGTTAGGACTGAAATGTTTCAATCCCACATAATTTTTAAACATATTTGGTGATAAACTGGAGGTCCTCTGCTCCTTATTGCGCCTCAAAATCATTGTTAGTATTTTTTTATCTCATCATTAACCCTGAATTGCCCCGTTTAAAGTTCATAAGCTGTGACAGCACCGTCCCTCTTTGCAAAGGAGCTTAAGTGTAAAAGAAAAAACATTGAACATTGTGAATAATTTGTTTAGCAAAACCTCAATCTTGTTTCACTGTTGTGATGTTAAAAGGAAAGAGAAGCTTTTGTATAACCCTCTCTCTTTCTTTTACACGACACACGTTGCTCTCTATTTTTTGTCTCCGAGCCTGTTGCTAGGCTAAACTGGGTCCTTTTGGGATTTACACTAAAAATATGATGTCCCTGACACACTTTCTCAATGATGCATCATTTTCACGTGTGACAGAACAGTGAAGCTTACAGATCGCACAAATAACACTTTTATTAGTAACTTATCTTTAAATGAATGCTTCGATTTATTCAGCTTGTAGGGCAGCACGGTAGCGCCAGATATCCCGATTCGGCCCTGACCTTAGGCTGTGTCGAGTTTGCATGTTTTCCCTGCGTCCAAAACACACGTTAGTTTAACTGGT
This sequence comes from Parotocinclus spilosoma, assembly GCA_033117975.1. NCBI lineage: Eukaryota > Metazoa > Chordata > Actinopteri > Siluriformes > Loricariidae > Parotocinclus > Parotocinclus spilosoma. The sequence continues at coordinate 1,720,115 of JAVSBV010000138.1, read as the reverse complement.
TGCTCAAAATTTCTCCAATTTTCTCTAAATGATCTAGACCGTGGCTGTTTCTTTGTGCCTCTTCAGGTCTGAGTAACATCATCGGTATGATTGTGTACATATCGGCGAACGCCGGCGATCCCTCCAAGAGCGACACCAAAAAGAACAGCTACTCATACGGCTGGAGCTTTTACTTCGGTGCCCTGTCCTTTATCATGGCCGAGATGGTGGGGGTTCTGGCCGTGCACATGTTCATTGACCGGCACCGGGAGCTGAGATCCGGTGTGAGGGCCGCAGATTTCCTGCAGGGTTCGGCCATCACACGGATCCCGGGCTACCGCTACCGCTACGGACAGGGCTCGCGCTCCAACTCACATTCGCGCTCGTCGTCTCGCTCGACCGAGCGCTCGCAGTCACGCGAAGCCTCCCCGGTTGGCCTCAAGGGCTTCGGCACACTCCCCTCCACCGAGATCTCCATGTATGCCCTAAAGGGGGGCCACGGCACGCCCACGGCCACCTACAACTCAGACAGGGAACACAACTTCCTGCAGGTCCACAACTGCATCCCCAAGGGAGAGAAGGATGGCAACGCGGCCAACCGACGTACCACCCCTGTATGAAGAGAGCCCAAAAATGAGTACGAGCCCAGCCCTGAGACTGTCTGTTCATGAACGCATCCTGAGTTTACCTTTCTTTTCTAACATTGGACAGATCTGCATGATTTGTTTCCACATCTTAGCTTTGGTCTAGATGGAATCTGATTTTATAAACTGGACGAGTTTTGATGCCGCTCTAAACACGCCTTACTTCGTCGACTTTCCCTCACGACTCACCTGTGTAAAAAAAACTGCCCACTCTTATGCAGAAAGTCTTTTACTTTTAAATTTCAGCTTTCATCTCCGTTTCTCCTGCTCAGGGTCACAGCAGGAGTTCAGTGCCTATATTCTGGAATTAACTGGGGATGAGCATATACCCTTAACGGGCATGAGCTGGGTAGGCATGACAGTTCCAGCAGGCATCCCCTTCCTCAGAAACAGGCGATTAATAAAAAACAGTGTATACGCAATAGACAAAGATGAATAAATAAAAAAATGCACTTTATTTGTTACGTTAGCGGCAAAGGACAAATTATTTGTTAAGTGCTTCCATTCTTTCCACGTTTCCACCCATGTTTCTTTTCTCTTTTGGGGTTTGGCATCTATCCCAGGCGAGGATATGCCATCCATGAGATGCGTCGATCATAGTGCCAGCAGGAGGCACTATTATGGCTTTGAGGGACGATCCTCCAAGGGATGGTCTGTAACTTCCTCATGAAAAAGCTGAACTGCATAAAACGGACACAGGGTAGGAACCTAAAGGGAAAGTCGACAAGCTTGGGTTAAAACCGGTGTTGAGGCGCTTCGTGCCATATTTAATCGCTGTTTTTTGTCCTTTAAATTTCATTCTTATTGGTTTTCTGTTTTTTTGTTGTTGTGTTTTTTAATAAATATAAACTGTGAACCTGCAGGATGGAGTAGCCCAGTCTGCAAACAAAGATATACATTATAAGCATAATGTATTAATTTTATAACTTCAATACTAAACCAGACTTTTAGAAAGTGCAAAAAAAAAATTGTGGACGAGCAAAAACGTGACAAAAAAGTCTAGCCAAGATTTTCCACCAAACAAGCTGCTGGAACAAAAGACACTCGGCCTTAGCGGAAAATCGAGCCTTCTAAACTGAACTGAACCTCTTTGTCTTTTGGTCCAACCGTCCGCTTTCTTTTCGACCAAGGAGAAGGAGGAGGAGAAGAGGAAACACGAGGAAGCAGAACTTTGTGGACATAAAACGAAAACGACATGCATGCTAAACATTTACAGAAACCCTGCTCTTTTAAACGTTACAGTAATTATAATGGGATAAAGCAATGAATGCATTAATGTCTGTGCGTCGTTACTTTGGTGACAAATCCAACCGATAAGCTTTCTCCCCCCATTTTAGTAACTTCTTTTTATAAGAAGATATATTCCATTTATTGGACACACAGCCTTGGTCACTGTTTTGTTTTCATTCGGATTCTTTTTGATTCTGTGTCGTTCCAAATCTAAAGGTGCCAAACCGTAATGATCCTCAACATGATGCATCGAGTTCTGATGAATAAAAGATGAACCCCAGGGGGAACCGAGACTCTGTTTGGAGTTGTTCTTCACACCTCACATTTCACACAGCAAAGCCGAAAGCAAATTTAACAACAGTCAGAACTAGAATTAATATATGCATATAAAATATGCCCAAAGTCCCTCAGAATAAGAGGACCTGGAAACCGTGTTTGAGTCAAATTCATTTCCATAGCGCTTTTTATAATGGAGCATCGACTCAAAGCGGCTTTACAGTATTAGATTATGTTCTAAGGCCAATCAAAATTGAGCAAGCCTAGGGTGACAGTGAAAAGGAAAATCCCTTCTTAAATGTTTTAAGGAAGAAAAGAATCAAAAAGGGACCCAACCTGCTTGGGTGGCTTAAATGCTAATTGTAATAGTTACATTTGCTTTAATAGTAAAACTAAGTAAATAATAACAGATAAATAAAATATTAAATAAAATGTGCATATCTGCAATTATTTATCAGTTTAGGATCCTGAGACCTGAGAGGGAAAGTCCTTAGAGGCAACTGAAGGATGCCGAGAGTTACTGCCCTCTGGTGGGACTGGTTTCTGTTGATGGAAACCAGTAGAGTGGAGCTGAAAGTGGAGGAAACATCTTAGTGTGTGGGGCTGGAACTGGTACCAGAACATCAGCTCTGAGAGAAAAGAGAATGCGTAGTTAGTTATTGATTAAGAGCACCGAGCGTATGAACAATCAGTGATGCCATGTGCAGCATGAAACTACGGCAACACTACTATATCAGCATAGCTAGACGAGGAGAATCGGTAGGTAGCAAAGCCATTTATGACAATTTGTAACTAAGAGCATTTATGCATAACAATGAATCTTCAAAACATGGCAAGCTTATATGTTTAAGTGTGATTATAATAATGTCATTCATATCTGTTCACCGGCTGCATTTGGCCTTAGGGCCGGACTATGGGCGCACTCTGGTTATGTTAGTGTGCAAAGGAAACAAATTTCAATCAGAGTAAGGGGATACACATTTCCGTTTTTTGTGGAGATGGTCCATCCTAGATGCCTCTGAGCCCAGAAACGTGGATGGAGCTTCTGGACATTAAAATTAAAATGAGGCTTTTTTGTACAGTAAAGGTTTAAGTTGTATTTGTGAATGTAACTCTGTATTGTATTGAACCTCATAAAGTAATCCCTCACCCATGTGCTTCTATCAGCTATTAATGAATGACGGTTCTTAATGCAGTGCCATCTGAGGGAGTGCAGAGAGATCACTGCTTTCAGTTTTACTTGAGCCTTTGCCCCTGTTCTTACAGAGCTTCTCCCTCACTATTAGAGTTGTAGATCATCTCCGTAGCTCCTCATTATCACGGCGAGCTCAAACACCAACAGGAAATCAATCATCACATAATCAGCAGTTCGATCAGGATCTGATTAATGTCTGAGTTTCCTTTAAAAGAGTCTCTGTCACACCGTCGGTCCTCAGCAACTCCGGTTTCAGATTCTCCATCAGGCAGGTGAGTTTTCTACGTTATGAGAACAAAACGAAGTGCAGCACATTTAATGTTGGGTTAAATCTGCAGGTTTGTAAGAGCTCCATTAGACACCCGGCTTAACTTAGACTGAGCTCTGGCTGGACCACCAATTTAACGCTGGACACAAACTTCAAGTGTCCAACCTGTAGAGAATTACATAATACGGGGGCATCCCCAGGACTCGATTAAACTTTGCCTAATCGTGCCGTAGTGCGCGATCTTAAAACATGCCCATGTAAAAGGACTGTACTGTTCCTTTGATTTATTCGAACTCATTTGTCACCTCAGGTCAGGATATTGTCCAGGGCACAACTTTGGCACAAGACTCCAAGGTCTGTGAAGACCTCAGGATGATTGGTTCATCTCTCCATCTAGTGGCACGAAGGGACAGCACAGGCCTCGCCGCAGCTGTTGCCATGGCAACGCTGTTTAACTACCGATGGCAGCGGGTTACCCATATAGCACGACACTACGGCATTAAGGGTAAAAAATAAATCTTACTAGCTGCGAAGCTGTAGAACCATTTGTTCTGAGGATTCGGTTACTGACCAAAAGTATTCAAAACCTCAGTCATCTTCCAACCCTGAAAACCATGAGGGAAAGGAAGGAAAAAAAAAAGACCCAAAAAAATCTACAGGACAACTTTACAAAAGGCACCAATTTCCCAGAAGGACCAGTTTTCTTTTAAACAAAGTCTATTCTCATGTGTTAATGTACACAGCTGTTTGAAGCATAGTCCCAGCATACAGACAAGGATTAAATACAATGTTACCTCAGAACATAATCCAGACAACAAATTAGAATTTTCCTTCCAATTAAAACACTAGGATTAGACGCCTTTAGCCCTTTTGGGAGAAAACCAAGCACCATGCCCTGCACACTTATTCTTTATCATTTAAATAAACCCTTAATGACTCATTTCCACAAACATTGGGCGATAAGCCGAAGCTGTCATTGAAAGAGGACATTCAGATTTTTTGACAAGGTTCCCACTATGAGCCAAAAATGCAGCTTTTGGTAAAGGTTAAGATAAGACTTCATAGCCACGTCCTGCAGTTTCAAAGAGCAGGATGCTGTTCAACCACCACCTTAAAAGTTAGAGGGGTTGGAGTTTGAATAAATAAGGACATGGTTTATTAATTTTTTTATTAAACATCTGTGCAGCGTTACAGGATGAATCCACACACAGGCAAGCCACAGGTTCAAGCAGTCTCCTCCTTGGCAATGCGATCCTTCTTGAGGGGACCCTGTAAAGGAAAAGGCAAACATTAAAGCATTTATTTGTTTAAGCAAACTACATAAAATTTAAACATTGTTCCAGGATGAGATGTCGTCAGAGAGTGAACAGGGAGTTCTGCACAGACTAGCTCCACTCCCCTGCCTCACTGAGCTCTCCTCTAGCACTGGAATGGAACCCAGATTTCAGACCACACCACTGAAACAGGTTACGAACAGTGCACCCAGCATGGTCCCAGAAACTCCCCCCACAGTGACTCACCATGAAGGCTGCCTTCTCCTCCAGCGTCTGGAAACGTCCATGGCCGAACTTTGAGGTGGTGTCGATGAACTTGAGGTCGATCCTCTCCTGGGCGCGCCGGCTCGTCTGCACCAGCAGGGACTTGCGCAGGGTCAGCACCCTCTTTTTGGTCCCGACCACGCAGCCTTTCAGCATCAGGAAGTCGTTTTTAACCTCGCCGTAATGAACAAAGCCACCCTAAAAAAATAAATACTTAACATCAAGAGTTTGCATCTGATGTAACCTCTACAGTCTTTAATCAGGGCTTTCAGAAGGAAGGCAGCATGGAGGGTCTCCTCATGCCTTTTCGGGCGGCATGCCTGCCGCTGGATCCATGGTTCTCATCACCAAACCGGGCGCTTGTGGTTAAACAAAACAGAAAAAGCCTTACCAGTGGGTTGATGCTCTTGTTGGACAGGTCATAGTCGGTCGAAGCGTTATTCTTGATCAGTTTGCCGTCCTTCGTGTGGAAGCCCTGTCCGACCTTGTAGATCTGAAAATAAATAAATATGCTTTGAATACACCTGGGTTCCCAGCCTTACCCGAGGGATGGTCAATAAGCATTTTAGTGTACGATAATCGCATCCTTTGAATGATAGGACCAAATATCGCAATTAGTGAAAATTCACAGCACCACAATAACGTTACCGCATCTCCAACCCCTGCAGCACAAAATCCCCACATCTTCCATGAGTAGAGCAGTAACACCTACCAAAACCAAACCCCTGATACCCAAATAACAGGCCATACCCTCAAAATAAAGGGAGGGAAGAGTGCACTGAATTTTTAATCCTTATTTAGGGACTTGCCTTCTTGTTGATTTCTGTGCGATGATGGTACCCCTTCTGACCAGCACGGGCCACACTGAAGGCCACGCGGGCAGGATGCCAGGCTCCAATGCAGGCCACCTTGCGCAGACCACGATGGGTCTTACGGGGAAGCTTCTTGGTGTGCCAACGGCTAGTCACACCTGCGAAAGGAACACTGCTTTAAAGCCTGGCGGTCTCAGATGGCACGGCAAACGCATTTACGTGCACTTAATCTGATATTCTGTATATTCTGAAAGATGGACCTGACAACTTTGGCAAATTCAGCAAACGGGTATGTAGAACACAGGTGATGTGAATACTGAGATCAAACCCAGCTTAATCATACCAATACACAGAACCACTTAGAAGTGCACACAATAAGTGCTTTCAGAAGGAAGGCAGCATGGAGGGTCTCCTCATGCGGTTCAGGCACCACGCCTGGTGCAGGATCCATGGTTCTCATCACCAAGCACCCAATTCAGATTAGGACTGTAGTGGAGCTCACCCTTGTAGCCGTGACCCTTGGTGACACCGATCACGTCGATCATCTCATCCTGGCCGAACACACTGTTGATGGGGACAGCCTGCTCCAGTTTTTCACGGGCCCAGTCCACCTTATCTGCAATTTTGCCTCCGTTCAGCTGGATCTCCATCAGGTGGGCCTTCTTCTGCCTCAGGGGCAGCAGACGCATCTAAGAAGAGCAGGCTGACGTTAAACACTGCATCACGCCAGACAGTGGAGTTAAGAAAGCAGACCTCAGCCGGACCAGACCTCACCTGGGTGTGCGCGATGATGCGAATAACCTTGCAGTACTTCTTCATAGCGGCAAAATCCTTCTCCAGCTGCTTCTTACCCTCCTCGTCCTGCCACTTCTTAGAGTACTTTGTGAAGGCCTTCTTTTTGGATTTGTACCTACACAGGTACCATGAAAGCACAAGGTTTGCACAGTCCCTTCGTAACCCCACGGGGCCAGAGGAAGAAAACTGGGCATGGCTCATAAAACGGCTCATGGCACGGCTTCTAAGGAGCTCTTTCCACCGGCCAGAGGAACCCGGAGCTCATCAGGGCACAGGGCACCTGAGCGGAGCTGATGCACAGCAACAGTTAAGTCTGGACGTTCAGTTCGGCTCCAGCACTAAACCATAAACTCTTATACAAACTCACCAGTTCTTGTAAAATCGGCGTCTGCACTCATCGCTGATGTGCTCGGCGAACACTGTTTTGAACGAGCGAAGTCCGCGGGGGGTCTCCACATACCCCACAATGCCCACCACGATCATTGGAGGCGTCTCCACAACGGTCACCGCCTCCACCACCTCCTTCTTGTTGACCTCTGAGCAAAACACAAAAAGTTACCAAAAGGAACGAAAAAGCGCAACAAACGGCACATTAGGAAATCACGCTCAGTACTCGACATTCAGCAGGGGCACGCAGCCCAAATATGTCCGCCCGTCGAGAGTCTCATCACCGCCACATGTTAAACCAGATAATGTTTCTTATGGACTCACTTGAGCCTGGTCGGTCGACCTCCCGGACGATGTGGGTCATGCCTGCCTTGTATCCCAGGAAAGCAGTGAGGTGGACCGGTTTGCTGGCGTCATCCTTGGGGAAGCTCTTGACCTTTCCGCGGTGCCTGCGGCACCTCTTGCGGGGAAGAAATCCCAGCGAGCCGTGACGTGGCGCCGAAAACTTACGGTGAGACTGCAAGAGAAAAAGCAGCCAGTCAGAACAAAAGTTATTTATTAACTGGGTAAACCCTTAACCCCTGCAATAGCAAAATGAATGAATCATTTTCAAATTCCGGCACATTTCTTTCTTCCAACAATTAGAAAGAATGCCCTTAAAGTTTCATTATAAATTTGACAAGAATGACAAGAACAAGAATTTGGTAATACAGGACAACTTAAAGCTACCTGGGTCAAAGCTACATAAACCAGACTGGCACAAAAGGCCCAAACTTTAACGATTAAGTTAAAAAGTTTGCCACAGCTAACCTTAAAAACCCAAAACCTTATATTACAGAAAAACGTTTGGTTTATTCTTAAAACAATAACGATTCCAGATTCCCAGTAAGGCCAAGACAGTTTCTTCCCTTAGCAGGACCACATCCCAAATCGGTCAAAATTACAAATAAAGCGCACTAAAAAGGCTGCACGATGCTTTAAGTTACACAAATAAGTGCACATCTACATTGAGGACTGAGAAATTTTAAATACGACACAACAGATCGCTGTAACAGGTCTACACAAGTTAGCTAGCAAAGCCACCAACAGGTATATTAATCCAATATATTAAAATGCTTTTCCGTATTATTCGGTACGTTTATTAAACGTTACAACGATTTATTTATAAAATGCGATGAAAAGCATGCAAAGCTAACGCCACGTTTAGTCAGCGGGCGCCATTTTGCACAGTGTAAAAACCCTAAACAAATAAAATATGAGGCCAAAGCGTCAAAATGTATATTCTTACGCCACGAATATAACAAAAAACACACAGTCTATATATAGAGAGTGTTAAGTATGTAAGGATGGCTCGGATTCATGTTGGATTCAGTAGCCATAATTTTCTCACTTACCATCTCGTCTCCGGAGCGATGGAAAAAGAGAACGCGCACGCTGGTGCCGTTCACTTTTATACAGGGACGTGCACACGCACGAGTCATCCTGCGCAGTCGCAGTACTCGCCGCTTCGTCAAGAACGTTATGGCATGTATTAGTATAACTTGTGTTTTAGTACACAGGGTGATATATATTTAATATAAACATTTATAATTGTATTCAGATAGTGTAGACGTATTGACTTCAGCATAAAGAGTTAATTAAATAATACATAAAGTATTTGTCTACAAGTAAGTCAATATTACAAATATACTGCTCACACAAAATTAGGGACATTTCAAGATGAATAAAGTAGCAAATAATTTTTGTTAGTTTTAAGTTACTGTGGTAATAATTTAGTAATTCAAGTCAAGTTCCAAGAATTTCAGGTCAAGTCGACACCCTCAACTCCACCAAATATACCAGATATTTTAAGGCCAATTAAAAGAAACAAAGCAAATTAATTTATGTTTTGTTAAACGTTTGGTAAATTCTAAGTTGTCCTATTTCTGTTTTAATGAGTTAGACGTTTATCTTTCTTATCATTTCTTCTCATATCTCCACTAAATCGCTTTGTTTCGCATTTAATTAATTTGGTGTGTTAAATAAGCTATTATAGTACTTTATTTAACACATAGCACATTTTATTGAATTTACATTGGCCATACAGTTCAGAACGCGTAACACAGACCGGGTGACTTATTTAACGTTCCATATTGTTGCCTAAATAACCGGAAGTGCACTATGTAGGGAGCAGACTCTAGCTTACTTTAGGTACTAAGTAGGGCGCCTATCTAGTCTTTTTGTTTATATTTTTATTTATCCGGCCTATAGGTCTTTTAATTTGAAATCCTCAAGTCTGTGTATAGAGACGCTTTAGCAAGTACGCAGCTTAAAAAGTGCGAGTAAAATGATATAAAACTTTAATGTTGTGTCAGTGTTAAATGTTATATATCTTTGCTGAGGAGATCTGAGTGAATATTTGGGTGAACGCAGAAGATTTGTGCACAAAAATGCCAAGACGTAAGGTGAGTGTTACAGGCCAGGTAACGCTATGTAATAATAACGGCTGCTTTCTGTGTATAGGCTTAGAGGAGAAAATGTGCCAAAATAATTAATATGTAAACGGAGGGGGCGTTATACTGTATGGCGTCCTACTATGTCTGTTTAAACGCGCTAAATGGTGCTAATAATTACGATTGGTAAAGTGCAAGGTGGAATAAAAGCGAACAGCAGTAGCTTTTAAGTTCATTTCAGTTAACGTACGCTTATTCCATTAAAAAAGTAAATACAAACACCAGCTATGTGTTATCACTAGCACACGTTTTAATTATTTCTTCGCGCTCCTTAGTCCAGTTCCAGATGAAAATATTTGATTTCCTACAAAACAATCTGTAAATATATCGTTAAATATATCATATCACTAATGATGCCCTAAAACGTCCAGAGATGTGTAATGAAGTGTATTCCTGTAGAGGTGGTACAGTTTTGTACCTTTAACTGTAGGTGTGATTTTGTGATTAATTAACATTTAACATTGGGGTGAGTTTCTAAAATTCAAATAGAACATAAATAAAGTTTCTTCGCATCTGATCTTTAGCGTAACGCCTGCAGCAGCTCAGACGGGACGGAGGATTCCGATTTCTCTGCCGAACACACCGACAGCTCAGAAAGTGACCCTCACGTGGTGAAGAGCACCCGTACGACCCGCTCCTCACTACGCCTCAGCCAGAGCTCACAAGGTATGTCTTAGACCAGTGGCGTGCAGTGCAGTGCAAGGCATCAGAAAAGAATCCATTAAATAAGCCGTTCAACAGATAGAAACAAATAGAATCATACGTTTATAAAGTATGGCAAGGCAACAACATTATGAGAAGCCAAACACACCAGATATTCAGTGCCAGAAAAGAAAATGCTTTATTTACTTGTTGGGATTGCAAATTATTACGAATGTCCTTGCAAATTGCCCATATCTAGGCAAATAAGCATGTAAAAACATAAAAGAATGAATGTAGCACCTTCTGCAAGATGCCCATAAGGGGTAGGCATCCTAAAAATAGTGAGAATCATAAACCTTCACAATACAGTCGATTCCGGTTAATAGGACCACATCAGGACGCGATCGTTTTGGTCCTAATAACCGGCTGGTCTGATTAAACGAACATGCCTTATGTTACAAGACAGGACGTGCTATGTAACATATTAAATGTTTATTAAACCTTTATTGTGTGATTTACACGTGTAGCGAACGTACAAACAAGAACTACTGTTGCTTACCAACTTTGTTCATTGAAAAATAAATTAGCAAACAAGTTTTTC
>JAVSBV010000138.1:1697205-1709156 GCA_033117975.1 Parotocinclus spilosoma | reverse complement strand
TTAAGGATCTTTTGGTGGACTTCACTTTGTCAGACAGGTCCTATTTAAGTGATGTCTTGATTGAGAACAGGTGTGGCAATAATCAGGCCTGGGAGTGGCTAGAGATAATGTACTCAGTTGTGATAAACCACAGGTATAGTATGTTTTAACAAAGAGGGACAATCACTTTTTCACACAGGAACATGTAGGTTTGGATTTTTTTCTCCCTTAACAATAAACACCTTCATTTACAAATTGCATTTTGTGTTTACTTGTGTTGTCTTTGACCACTATTTCAATTAGTTTGATGTTTCGAAACACTTAAGTGTGACAAACATGCAAAAACAGAACATGAGGAAGGGCAAACACTTTTTCACACAACTGTACATCTAGAGACACTTGAAAGAAAATAGACTGTTGAATAATCTGTAGACCTGCCATTTTCTATTTTAGATCAATTAAATTAAAACATAACGATTAAATAATGGGCAAAAGTGTTGCGTTAGATATACATCACATGTAAATACAATTTGAGAAAAGTCATACTTTCACTGCATATCTGCTGACAGGACCCAATGATCTGAATTTAAATGTTTAAAACTTATACAGGTACATGCAAGTTCATAATGTTGGCTTCTGAGCACATTCTCTGATTAATGGTCTTTTTAATGAAACATATCTGAATTAACAGTAGGTGTCACACACATGACCTTGGGTCATTTAAGCAGCTAAGCTTAGGCTGTTACAAGAATGCAAACATTCTCTGAGGATTGACAATGATTCAAAGCCACCATAATGCATCGTCATCAAAGCTTTTCCCAATAAGACTCACCTTTTCATTTTGGCTTTTTAGTCTTTTTTCATTAAGGTTATTTACTGTTTATCTCCAAAAGTGTGGTCTTCCTCTAAAGTGAGTAATTGGTTGTCATAGGCCTTCTATCAGGTATATTGTTCGGGCTGCTCACCTACTGTCAGCATTCAGTGTGTCAACCAAAACACCAACCTTAACAGGCTTTATCAGGTTTCACCCCTATTGTGCTCACTCCAAACCATTAAGCAGTAATGAATTCAAAGGCATTTTAAGATAGGCAGGGCTAGCGTTCTGCAGTTCAACTGAAGTGAGAATCTTTGTACTTCCCTCATTAGTTATTTGGGACATGGTTTGATACTCATCTCCAGATCATCTCACAGGAAGTGAGTAACCCTCATCCACCATCGCTACTCGGCTGATAGATGAGGCTTTACTTTTACAGTACTTCACACAGCTTCCTTTGCATGGCTGTAACTAAGGGTGCTTTTATGTAAATGCTACCATCATGGCTCTGTTTCACTTTGCTGGCTCTCCGGTATGGTTGTATCTTCTTGACATCTTCATCTGTTTGATGGGATTGAGTTAAATTACCTGCACACATTTTGAGGATATTAAAGGGATCATGTTTAAACAGTACATTCCTGATAGATCATAAACTTCTTTCCTGTTCATTGAGTCCAGTAACAACATGGACACAGAGGAAACATAAAAACATTGTCCAGTAATGAGTAGATTCTCAAAGAAGATAGAGATGAGAACCATCCAAGGTTAAAATAGAGTCTGTTTGGATCACAATGAGTCCCGCTAGTATCTTTTTCTAGAATATATCACCACATCTTTTGGTTACCTGCAAAACTATTCTTTGCTTGGACTGTTCTGTTGTGTTGGGTGAAAGGCTGAAGCTTAATGCTTGGGTAATGGAGGTGATTAAATGCTGTATACTTTGCAAACAGATTTGCTTTCATTTGTCTGAAACTTGATACAGCTGCAGTCATATTTACCCTAAATCTGAACAGAGAGCCATAACAGACACATAATTGTGTCTACACAGGTGTGTACACATATGTGCATAATCACATCCACACAGTTATGTGAATCTGAAAATTGTTAAAGTGGCTATGAACCTACTATCAACTTGCAGTTATATAACAATTAGTATAAAGTTTTAATGAATGCCTCTGCTTCAACAATTGCTAGTCCCTTTAAGTGCATGCAATTTCCAGAAATGTGACCCCAACCCACTTCAGCCTTTTGGTATGCCAAAGTAGCACAAATGGATAGATTTTGTTGTGACAAAGCATGGCCCGCTGTCTCTCGCACTTACTTTCTCTCTCTTTCTGCTCCACTCATCTGTTAGATTCTGTTCATTAAAAGCTGTCAGTCATTTTGCTCTTGCTATGGTTTTGATTGTGGTTCAGCTGTCAGAAATGAAACACCTCGGCCAAGTGCTAAACACTTCATCTCGTGACTCTGCAGCCAAAGTGACAGAGTTTCAATAGCATTAAGCTATTCTCACCAACCTGAAATGCATTTTCAAGAGATTAAGCTGTGGCTTAGTGTTGTGGCAGCGCCTGTCAGAGACATATTTTGTCTTGTCCACTTTCAGTGATTTCCTGATATTTAATAACCTCTTATATGTTCAGAGAAACTCCACCTTCAGAACTGGACCGCTTTATCTCTGACATGTGCTGAAGTCAAACCAGTGGCCTAGGTTCCATTTCCCATTTTGGTGCTTACTGCTCATAGCACCAAACCTATGATACACAAGGAATGAAACAAAATTGTATTTAATATGTCAAATATTGCACCTAGTATATGAATGTATATTCGCTATGAGTTTATTTTAAATTTAAATTAGATTCCAGCCAGCAATATCTCAAATTATTACAAATAGTCAGTTTACCTTGATTTTAAATGCTTGGATAGTGGAACTAGTATGCTAAAGGAACACAAACAGCACTGTCCATACGTCAATTTTTTTTTTTTACTTACTCAGAGACACTAGTCAACCCAAAGAGACACTTTGTCAAACTTTAACAGCCAGGGGAAACATAGCACACTGTTAAAAAAAATCTCAAAGATGCTGTGGGAAAGAATTATACCACTACACCAAGAGTTAAACCAACCCTTCTGGTAAGGCCTTTGGGTGCTGCATTCATTTCTGTTGAAACGAAAATAAGAAGTAAGTAAGCACAAGGATGATTCCCAAACCCAATCTAGTACGGGTTGCTAATTCATACACAATGGCAGTTCAGTCCTGGTCTTGTGTTCTCTGAGAGCAGGTTTAAATATAGCACTATAATTCTTAACTGCAGCCACAGGATGCACTGCGAGCTTGTGTGCAGCACGGCCGACCTAATGAGGCAGCAGGTATGTGCAGCGGGAGCTAACACAATTTAGCCCTCGCACTCAGCGGATCCTATGGCGCGTAAGTGGCTATGATGGATGAGCCGGTCCTCTTACTCCTCTGATACGTCCACCCTCTACACACATGTGCACACAGCATACAGAGCCTAGACCCAGGACCTTGTGAGACGTTCTTACCATGGTGTGACATCACACAGATGCAGATTGTTTCTGTTGGCTGTAAGTGCTACCCATGTCGCTGCAATGAATTATGCAGCGACTTGGGCTGTTGGGGCTGGCCTACCATGAGTGCAGCAATTAAGGTGGCATGGTCTCCTAATTGTCTGAGGATCAGGTCCCCGGGCCTCAGGCTATGGATACTCTGAAGCCTGCCCTCTCAAGGGCGAGAGAGAGGAAGAAAGAGAGAGTGTGGTTTTTACTGGGAAATGAGTGACCATCTGGCAGGGGGAAATCTGCTGTAGTAACTTGACCAAACATTGGTGAAAAAGAGAAGATTCACACTCACTGTTGTCCATTAGGACAGGGATGTTTTCTGAAAGCAATACAGCTTTATCCCACTGTAGCATCTCTGACAGGGTTGCTGAAACCCTAGCATGGTGTAACAGAGGACAGTGGAGCAAATAAAGCATAAGGCTGAAATGTAAGCCCAGTTCAATCTTTAGCTTATATGCAGAATTTAAGTTTGTATATTAATCGCTTCTGATGTTAAGAATTCACGAATTCACTTAAATAATTAAATAATTAAGTTTTGTCGCTTCCATGGTTTTGTTGTTTCCATTTAAACTTTGTTAACTAGTTAATGGAAATGATCCGTGTGAAATGATTTGCATTCGAACAATTTTATGTTTATGTACCTTGGAAGCTGTGCAAGTCCTGTCAAACAAGGTATTGCGTACCTCTTTGGAATTCTACAGAATCTACAGAGTCATTTATGCAGGTGTCTCTTCTGTCATCAGGAGCATTTGTCAGTTATGGCTCGCTTACATTTTGGAGAGTACATGTACTGAACATATCAATCATTACTCACAATATAAAACAGGATCTTTCACTGAAGCTAAGACATGGTAGTTGGTCGGTGCAATTAAAAAGAAATACTCCGAAAATGGTTAAGGAAGTTGGTTAAGATACCCTTTTATCTATAATGAATAGAAATTTGATGACATTATTCCTGCGGCATCTCCTGACATACTGTGTGCACGCATGTGGTTTTTGGAACTACACTGCTCACATTTAGGAGGTATTTCATTTTAACTTTTGTGAGCAGTGTATTTTGGAAGTTGCAGTGTTAATTTGGTCAGTATCAATTACTATGAAACACATTCTTTCAGCATGTACAAAGTATTTACTAAACTAATTCTTAGATCACACTGACTGACCTAAATTTTAAGGTAATAATTTCCCATCAGAATTTGATGGTGAAAACTGTTAAAAAACTTGACCCAAGCAGTCCAGGGATTCACCAATAAAGTTTACTACATGAAAATCTTCGATTGCATGGAAGATAATAACTGGATGGGATGGGAATATGATCATTTAGATACGATAGTTACATATTTTTACTACAGTAGTCATGCTCTGATGTTCAGAGGATCTTTTAAGATATTACCTAAAGCAACAACTTCACGATTCATATTCACCCAGCGATGCATGATGGTTTGTTGCAACAAACAACAAAAACCATTTCACTAACATGTGTAGTTAAATAAATTCCAGTTTTAAAAAAGGCATATATAATGCATTTCATGTTTTATCTGTTCTGTTTTGTTTCCTTTTCCTGCTGCTCAAGATGTTTACAGAGATATTTCAACATAGTCGAACAATTAAACAACATATTGGGATTGCAGTTGTTTTATTGGATATTATGAATAACATTATAAAGAAAGAAATATACTATATAAAAATCCATGTACGTAAAATGACAAGTACAGGTATGCGGCAATTAATGTCGGCATTACATTCTGTGAAATAGGACGTTGATGAAAAGATACACTGGCCAGACATTAATTTATACAGTTTAAATACTTTGCACAATGTTTGATTTTAAACAACAGCATTTAGTACATATTGCAGTGTACAATAAAGTAATTCTTATCTTTGTATCTTTCGTATAATTTGAAACATTTACCAAAAATGAAAATGAAAGGAAAGTGGCCATGTTGTTTTCTGCCTTCAGGACTATCATTCTGTCTTCTGTCAGTGGGTGCTGAAAGGGCTAGCTTGTACTTGTTTTCTATTTGATATAAGATATACCCTGCTTACAAAAATTAGGGGACATTTCAAAATGAATACGAAGAGGATCCCACAAGAACTGCTGGACAATCTGACATGATATGACATGATATGATATGATATGATATGATATGATATGATATGATATGATATGATATGATATGATATGATATGATTTAAAAAATAGACCAAAGATTGTCAAGTAACTAGGTGCACTTAAGGTCAAGGACAGAGTCTATGGTCATGTGATCCAGACACCTACAAATGGAGGAATTCACTAGCTTTTGTATTGGGCTAGTGGGTTTGCTGCACAGAGCAATATGCTCATAATCAAGAAAAGCTGAAAAAAGGAAAACAGCAAAGTTGTCAGCAAAAGACTTAAAGAAATACGATGTTATTAGAAGGAACCATTTTGGAAGGATGTCCCGTGACATAATGCTCTATCGACAGTTAAGGCAAAAGCTACATTTTAGGACAAAAGTCACTCTACTGTGTAAAGGTCTACATACCAGCTCCTCAACCAGCTGTGAATCATGGTGTTTGGGGCTTTTTGATTTGGGGCTGTTTTGCTGTCACAGGCCTGGACAGGTTGAATTCATTGATGGAACACTGGATACAAATTTGTTTAAAGAGATTTACAGAAGTAGGTCATGGTGCTAATCTTTCACCTGAAGCAAATAAATGTTGGATATTGTAACATACAATGGCACTAAAGACTGAAATCAACAAAGGAATGGTTAAAAAGGAAGATTGTTATTTTGTTTTAGTCCAGACGTTACTCCAAATAAGGTGGCAAGGCATGACAGCATGATTTGAATAGAGCTACAGTTGTTCAGCAGTTATTCAAAGCAAGGGTGCACATGCATTTTCCTAACTAAACTGTAAATTGTTAATGACAAGTACAATTAATTTTGTCTTCTTAGTAACAGCAAAATGTACTTTAATATACAGGCATGGACGAATATCAGGTCCTATTTTGCAATAAGTTTAATAAGCAAATTCAGTTTATTCTGTCTATTTATATGCAAAAGTCACTGATCTAATCCTAATCTTTGCAGAAGTACATAGAAGAGTGAACTACAATAACTCAATAGTTAATGGTCAGTAAAAATAATGCCAAATCACATAAAAAATTCACAGAGATTGCTGCAATAAAGCTTGTCAGACATAAAAAGGGGTTTTGGTCTCCCCAGTTGAATCATTGAGCAGTGGCAGCAAACATGATCCATGTCTCAATACTGTACTGAAGAGCATGCTGGGAGTCCAGCACTTTAGCGCCAACTAATTAGACCACCATAATATTAAGAGCTGCTGGAAGCGGTGCATCATGGGAAACGTTTACACTATTAGTTCTGTTGGTTCGTCGGAAATTTAATGGCTCATAGGAGTCACACGGCACAACTTTCATGGCTGCACTCTCTGTCATTCGACTCCTCTGATGATTCTTCATAATTTAACTGCGAGAGAAAAATTCAAATCACATGTAATTGTTACATCACAATAGGGAAATAAAGCAGTATGCTACAAGGGGCTCCTCCAATTACTGTTCTCATTAAAGCAATTGAAATGACATGATGATATTATAAAACTCTAATGCGAAGGAGTGCAGAGGCCTCTGCAACAGTATGAGAAAAGAAATGGTTGAAGAGCTACACCAGGGCTAATGTGTGGGTGCTGTTCATATGATGGAAATCGTTTGAACCGTTTGCATTGTGGCTTGCAGTGATGGGAATCAATCTACTGCTAATTTAGTATAAAACACTTTTATCTGAACGACATGCCTTTGAATGGGTATGCCTCAAATGCTTTGTAACCTGTTAGTACAAATAATCTGTTTGTTAGTATATGAACTTATATCATTTGTTGTGTGTGTGTGCGTGTGTGTGTGTGTACTATCCCTGTCTGCTACCAGACTTTAACGTGTCAATAATTCCTCGCTTTAGCTTATTGATCCGTCCGATCTTAGCCATGTGAACTTTGGAGAGGGGTGCTCGTGTTTCCCACGACAACTGTGACCAATCTGCCATGTCCCCTAGTTTAGAAACCTCAGACATTAGAGAGCTCAGACAGTCATCTGGGGAGCAGCAGGGCTTGAGTCTGCGGTCTCTAAGGGCAAGAAATAGAAAAAGGAGCGTATGTCAATAACGTGGTGCCTACTATCTAGACATCTTACTGCACACAGAGTGCTCAAGTCCTGGAATGCAAACATTTCTTATGCTCTATAGTAGATCAGATGAAGCTTAGCTCAGGTGATGTTTAGATCTATTTAATAGACACTCCTGGGTGATCAAAATGGGCCATATCTGAAACTGCTAAATCAGCGCTGTTTCACTCAATGACTAATGGCTTTAAACATTGGATAAGTAGCTGAAAAAAGTTTCCCAGATAGTTTGTATGTAAAAACAACACTAAATATTGTCTAATGGCTTGCAATCTGGACTCTGTCCAGGCAAAAATATGAGTCTGATGGACTGTGGCAGGTTACAAAAAATGAGTAAGCTTATAGGAAAAAACAAAGTGATTTGGAATATAACACCCAGCCATGTGTTTCTTTGAGTTTTGTATCAAACATTGAACACTTTTTATTTACATTCAGGCAGTGTAAATAATTATTCATTAATTCATTGCCTTATCTGTTTATTGTAGTCAGGGTTGCAGGATAGTTGATCCAGTGGAATAGGTTGGGCAGGAATAACCCTAGACAGTGCAGCAATCCATCATAGAGTACACTCAGTCCACAATCACAGACACACTAATGTGCACTGTAGAAACACCAATAAACCTAATATGCATGTATTTGAAATGTGGGAGGAAACTAAAGTACCTGAAGAAAACCCACACAGACATGGGGAGAACACAAACTCCACAAAGACAGAGGACAGAGTCAGAATCGAACTGGGAATCACAGGGCTGTGAGGCAGCAGTGTTAACCGCTGCACCACGTGTCGCCTCTGAGTAAATTAATTTGCCCTAACTCTCCCCAGTCTCAACAGTTCACTGCAGCAATAAGCAGTGATGATCAAACGGGGGCACAGGTCTCAGGAGATCATTAGCTTTTTTTTTATTTCACCAACAACTGGAAACCACATGGATTAGAATTGGGTGTGAAGATAAAGAGGGAACTCTTATGACATTTGTTTTTTTTAATATCTAAAATAATGTTTGGCCCTGTGGAGCATGTGGTTGGCACAATTCACCATCACCTCACAGCTCCAGAGATCCCTGGTTCAATTCTGACCTTGAACTCCATCTGAGTCCACACATACATGATGGGCTCTGCTGGGCTGTTGCTGCCCCAACAACTTTTGGGACCAGTGAGTAAGTGTCAAAACCGTTTGGTACATGAGTGGGGCAGTGGTCTGATGTCTGAACTCATGTCTTGACAGTCCCTTCCAGCTTGTGTCTCCTACCCTGTGGCCTGTGGTAGATTGCTGTCCTGTCCAAGGTCAAATTTAAGGCTTACGTTTACATTTATAGCAATTAGCAGGTGTGTTTATCCAGAGCAGCTTACAATGGATATATTCTTATAATCTAAGCTATTGAGGATTAAGGGAATTGCTCAGGGACTCAACAGTGGCGGCTTGGCAGAGATATTACGACAGCTAAATATATGAACTCCCTTCTTGTAAACAGCTCTTATCAGAGAAGAGATACCAAGCAGTCTGGTTACAAGCTGGGTCATTCTTCACAAAATGCTTTCCTTACAGTAACAGAAACACTTCATAAAGCCAAGGGACACATCATCCTTCTGGATCAGTCTCCATGATTGCTTACTTGGGCATTAGGAGGCATGCATTTTCCTGATTCTCCTTATACTTACTTTATCAATCACATTTTTCACCAGATCCTGCAGGTTTCTTCTGCACAACATCTGAACAGTATGTCCTTTTCTGACCAGAGTAGCTGCTCAGATTCTCATACTGACTCTCATCATTTACAGACTTCATTTTTTTCCTGCAGGTCTGCCTTAATGCTCCTTTCCAACATTTCAGATCATTCAGAATGCTGCCAATCATCTGGTTCAGAACCTAGTTTTTCTCTCAAAAACAAATTTTTCTCACTCCACAATTTTATAGCTTGTATGCTAGCTTTTCAGGTCTCACACTGCCCTGCTTCAGTTATTACTCTAAGGTTAAAAATTTTAAAATATCTCACTGCTGTCAGGCATATCATAGACAGTCACAACTAATGACAAACGCATTTTCTCGTTTAGGGAGTGGAACATAACATGTAACATGACAGGCTGGCTGAGGGGGAGAGCTGGCTGATCTCATAATAATTAATCTGTCTAAATAGTCTAACCTGTAATATTTCTCCTGCAGATTTGCACTGAATTGATTCTAACAAAATACAGAACAAAACATGTCCTATATGTTTTCACAGTTCGATATGGAATATTCTGGAATATTCCTGGATATGGAATATTTCTTATTCTGTACCTCTTGGTGAGTTAGTTCACTGGTAAAATGCAGGTAGAGACAAATCATTTTGTCTCTACCTGCATATTTCACTTTTCCTCTCAGTAAGATGCTATACTTTGGGTTTATATGTTATTAATTATGAGATAAGTTAGTGAAGAGACTCTCTGTGGAATATCAGAGGACATTTTTATATACACTCAGAACATTACAGTAACAAACATTTACTAGTTTACACAAACTTTATTTGTGTGTTTTCCATTAAGATCATTGTAAAAGAATTCCTTGTAAATGTTACGAGCAGTGGTGGTGTTTTTTAACAGGACCCAAGTATGCAGGATAAGTATGTCCCACGTCGTATAATAATAATGGGGAAATAATATAGAACAACTGAAAAGGGATGAATAGCGGAGCATGAGACTCCTAACATAATGAAACCGAAAGGATAAAGGGGCGCGCTGAGGTTGCGTCCCAAATGGGAGCAATGCGCGAATTTGTCGTGAGAGGACGCCAAAGCGTCAGTCGGGGCAAAGGTGCAGAAAACGCAGTTTTGGGACGTCACTTTAATGGCGAGCACGGAGGTAGTCCAAATGCCAGGGAGAGAAAGTGAGCTCGAAAGTGCAGGCAATACTAAAAAACCAAAACCGGGATAAGACTTATAGAGTGCGTCTTTACCCGGTGGTTACTGTAGTTGGGGCGCAAGAGTGCCGGACAGTGTACTTCTAACACAAAGACCGGGTTGCTGGTGTAATGAGTGAAAAAGGACGCCGCAGTGCCAGAGGGCGAGCGTGAGCTCTAACGGACACGCCACGCGAGGGGGCGAAGAAATTGCGGAAGTGGCTAAAGCGCAAAAAGGCGAGCATATAAGCTCAGGACGTGCTTATAGCACGAGTGTGAATAACACACAAAAGGCGCAAAGCGCCAGAACACGAAAATAGACTCAAATACGCGAGGAGCGTGAACGAGAATAAATCGCGAGGAGCGCCGAAGTGCCAGAGGGCAAGCGTGAGGTCTAAAACAAAGAAGCCAGATCCGGGAATGTCCTATTCAGAACAAACACCCGGCTGGAGTGAGGCTAGGTAGGGACCGACGACTAAAGAGCACGAGCTCTGACCGTGCGAGGAGCGCACAGGTACGGAATGGGAAAACCCTCAAAGTGCCCCTAACGATCTAAATACCTTGAGGGTTACCCGCCCATACCAGTCCTTCGGCCCTAATTAGCCCCCGGACTTTACCACTAACTCTAGAGAACACGGTAGGGCACAAGGGCGCCGGTGGTCACATGCGCAAACCAAATGGAGATGGAATCCCGTCTGAATGATGATGACCTGGCCCCAAACAGCGCCAAGAACCACGCCTTTATAGGACGTGAAGCAGCTGTTCAGGATCTGGACATAATTAAGATTAGGCCATCCCACCGATGGCTCTGTAATGGCGACCGGCAAGGATGGCTGAACACACCGGGGGAACGTAGGAATCATAACAGTAC
This sequence comes from Parotocinclus spilosoma, assembly GCA_033117975.1. Taxonomy (NCBI): domain Eukaryota; kingdom Metazoa; phylum Chordata; class Actinopteri; order Siluriformes; family Loricariidae; genus Parotocinclus; species Parotocinclus spilosoma. Next base: position 1,697,863 of record JAVSBV010000138.1, on the reverse strand, counting down.
CCCCCCCCCAAGGGACCGCTCCTGAGGGACCAAGAGCAGCAGCTCCATCACGCTGGAACTCCCATACTAGGGCGGGGTCCAGAATGTGACGGGCAGGATCCCAATGGCACCATCCAGCGGCAAGCGGGATCGGGGTAACGGGTGGGCGTAGGGTTCGGGTAGCAGCTTGCCCTCCCCCCAACGGGGCATAGCTGCTAAAAAGCCTCAGGGTTGCCATGGCGTGGCATACCTCCGTGGGGAATGCCTCTTATACGACGTGGGAACCCGCTGGGTCCATTTATGGCCAGGTCATTCTGTTACGGACAGTGGTGGTGTTTTTATTTAGGACCCAAATATGCAGGATAGGTCTATCCCACGTCGTATAATAAGAATGGGGAAATAATATAGAACCAAACTGAAATAGGGAAAACGGAGCGAAAGGCTACCAGTCCATCGGCCCTAAAATAGCCCCCGGACTTTACCACTAACTCTAGGAAATGCGGTAGAGTGCAAGGGCGCCGGTGGTCAGACACGTGAACCGAACGAAGATGGAATCCCGTCTGAATTATTTACATTTACATTTACAGCCTTTAGCAGACGCTCTTATCCAGAGCGACTAACAATTAATACAGTCTTACAATCCAAGCAATTGTGGGTTAAGGGCCTTGCTCAAGAGCCC
>JAVSBV010000138.1:1684737-1697105 GCA_033117975.1 Parotocinclus spilosoma | reverse complement strand
ATGAAGAGCAGAGCGTGAGACTCCTAACATAATGAAACCGAAAGGATAAAGGGGCGCGCCGAGGTTGCGTCCCAAATAGGAGCAACGCGCGAACTTGTCGCGAGAGGACGCCAAAGCCGATGCTCTGTATGGCTCTGTAATGGCAACCGGCGAGGACGGCTGAACGCACTGGGGGAAGGTAGGAACCCTAACAGTAAATGGTTATTTTTTGCAATAACTGCACTCGGACACACAAAGAAGTATGAGCGACAGAAATAGAGCAAAAGAGATATATAAAGAGAGCAAAAGAGAGAGCAATAGAGAGAGCGTACATGTGAAAGTTCCTGAACACTTAATATTAATCCAAGCCATTTCCAAGAACAAGAAACATTCAGATGATGATATTTGACTATTCTTATTGTTGTATTTTTAGTTTCTTGTATGATAGCCACAAGCTAATGATAATGTTATGTAGTGTGCTGAATCCTAAAATCACATTTCCTTTAGCCAAGCCCATTTTTTCACTATAGTAATAACATAACATTATTATTTTAGATATGCTGAATACGCAAAAAAGATCATTAATGTGCGAAAAGGCAAACTAATTATGCAATCTCTAATCTAATTTCTGTGAGTAGTATACAAGGAAAGAATGGCTTGTTAGAGAAAAATTTGAGATTGCTGAAAAGAATATTAAGAATGAAACCTAAGAATGTGTTGCTCCCCCCATTACATATAAAACTGGGGCCCATAAAAAAGTTTTGCATCAGTGCTTTTGATCAAGATGGTGAGTGCTTCAAGTACATGCGTACCACATTTCCCGCTTGGTTACATGAGTAGTTGAAACCTAGCATATTTGATGGCGCTTATCTTATTAGGCTTCTAATCAAAGACAGAGAACTTCTCAATACCATACCATATACTATATAGAAAACCATAGGAAATGATCCTTGGTTTGCTTTTTTCTCACGTTTGCAGACTTACTTGGCAATGTCAGGTGCAAAAATGATAACCTTTTAATTAAAATGTGTTGATTGGTTTATTGCTTTTCAAAGACTGGGAAGCAAACATGGGTGTCAAATTGCATTACCTTCATAAATACCTGAACTATTTCCTTCAAAACTTGGAGCTATGAGTGAAAAACAAGGGAAATGCTTTCACCAAAACATCAAGACAACAGAACATTGATATCTAGGCAGATAAAACACAAATGATGGCAAACCACTGCTGGTGTTTAGAGCGTATCAAACCTGTATAATTCTATTCCAGAGCAACAAAAAAAATTTTTACCCTAACAATTAAAATTCACACAACGATTGCTCTCTAAGACCATTAGTAGTAATAGTAATATGTTTTTTTTTTTTTGCTTAAAACATTTATATTACGTGATATCACTACTTCAGAACTTCTTGATATTCGTCTTGTACAAATATTTCTAATTTCTGAAAAGCTGACATACTGCATTTTTTACTTAATATTTGAAATCAGCACCTTTCATTTGGGTAAAATCAGTTAAAAGAATTAGATCAGGAGAAAACTTTTTTTAATGTAGACCAGTGTTATATATAATTTAGAATCTGTTTACAGTTGATTCCGGTTAATGGGACCACATCGGGACACGATCGTTTTGGTCCTAATAACCGGCTGGTCCAATTAAACAAATATGCCCTATTTTACAAGATGGGATGTGCAATGTAACATATTTAATGTTTATTAAACCTTTATTGTGCGATTTACACGTATAGCAAACGTACAAACAAGAACTACTGTTGTTTATGAACTTTGTTCTTTGAAAAATACATTTGGAAACAAGTTTTTTGAAACGATCTACAACACAAGGTATAGGTACTCATACTGTAAAAAACAAGTTCTTACTAAATTCCAGTCAACGTTTAAAGAACTAATTTAGTGTATCCTCATGATGGACTTCACTTGAACAAAGCCTTTTGATACACCTTTGATAAAAGCATAAATCTCAAAAATCCTTTGATAAAAGCATAAATCTTAAAATTCCTCCCATAAATCACTGATCCACTTTTGCAGTGGATAAGTGGCGAATTGTGGCTTCTTTTTTGTAGTAAATGGAAATGTTAGGCAAATACCTGTAGGTGGCAGTAAGGGGCTTGGGAGTTTTTTGGATAGTGATGCCAGAGACCAAGAGTTTCTTCACGGATATTACATACTCTACACGTTCTTTGGTCCGTTTAATTGGAATTTTGATACCAAATAAGCGAATAACATTACACATATTTAATAGGATTTGTTTTGGTACTTTAGGATTTGGTCAGAATAAGCGGCTGGTCCAATTAACTGGAATCGACTGTACATGCACATGTTCTTCCTTCATACATTTTGTCAAAACCTGGAACACTAAAATTATCTTAGGCTTGGTACTCAAGTTTATCTTGGACTTGACAAAATCAGTCTTGACCACAGCCCTGTCAGACACTGATATCTGTTGGCATATTTATTTTCAATACCGACAACATTTAATACACTGAACTTTATTCTATGCAACCAAGGTTTTACATATGAATGTGGGATGCAAACTCAAGTCACCATCATTTAGCAACACAGTGTACAGATAGTCTTGTCTGTTGCTTCATAAAAATCAAGATTGTGTGTCTACACGTGTCTATAGTGTATTTACTACTTGCAAATGGTATTAAAATTAAAATATCTACAGATCAAGCATATTTGAACTTTTTGAGGCTAGAAAACTATGGTCATTGGTGTATTTTGTTACAAATCAGTTGTCAGTTTGTTGATAGAAAGGAAAGAGCTATGAGGTATTTGAAAAACGAGTCATTGTGTAACAGCAGCCTGAAATGAAATATGTGCACAGTGAGATACAAGGACATTGACGAGATGTCAGACAGCTGTGGAAATCACAAAGACTCACAATCACTCTCACTTGCTTAGCTCTGTTATACCACGTCAGCTATACTGCTCATGGTTGGCAGCTGTTATAGTAGTAGTACTCTAAGAGCAAGTCATCGTAGTTCATACTATAGACAGCTTAGTCAATTTGGATCAGTCAGGGTTCATGAGTTCAATGCAGATAAAGAGCATATGTATTTGTTTCTAATTTTTTTTTACCATGATCTAGCATAAACCATTGATGACTGTGCATAGACTGTATTTTCCAGCATATATCAATTTGTTGCAAAAAATAGTATGGCATTTGAACTCCTAATGATCTGCAAAGTGCTCTGTATACAGAAAAGGCAACTTAGACAGTTAGTCAGCATGAGAGAGTGCAAACCAGCAAGTAAAACAATAATTTACATATTACATATGTATAATGAATTATCAGTGATATGGATTTGAAGTCAATATGATTTTTGGGAGACTATATTACATGTCAACAAATTCGAAATTTACAGGACTTTCAATTGTTTAAAAATATGAACTTTAAAAAAAAAAAGATTTGATTGAACTAACAAAATATGGTTTAAAATGTCATTATTAATATAAACTCATTTTAAAAGAAATGATCTTGATAAATGGTAAGGGGAAATGCTGTATAAGCTGTAAGTCAGGCTTATTAAAGGAAGGCTGTTGATAGAAGAGATTTCCTCCCATGAATGACATGATTGATCATGTGGATGATTACCCAAAATGGGGCATCCAGTGCGTCTCTTAAAGACACCCCAAAGGAATCATCATCCCCACCTCTGGCCACTGGCTCCTCTCAGTAATGCTATCCACATCAGAGACATGGAACCATTGATTTAGCACTTAGCTCCCACGTCCCCCATGAGCGCTTATCATTTCTGGCCACTAGCCAGAGTGAAGGCGTCAAAGTTACTGATCGATACACCCAACTTTGAAGATGTAGAAAGTGCCAGAAGGGGAGAAGGGAGAGAGGTCAGATATGTTTGCTTAAGTGACATTGGAAAGGGGGTGCAGATTGAGGACCCAGGCCAAAGACCATAGCAACAGATGGCATTATACATCACAGGTGCATTCTTGGCCAAGGCTTACAAACAACCTCCAAAAGAAAAAAGATGAATCAAAGATCACTTCAATTTCCAGATTTTCCTGTGTTACACCTGGGTGAAAGACTTCTTCAATAGTGACGTGTTCTAATTAATGAATGAGACAGGAAATGTGGGTTGTAAACGTGCACTATCCTAACTTTTTTATGTAAGTTGTTTGAATGGAATACATTCAGTATGTATATGAAGGAAGGCATTAAATGCTTTTCTTCTTTTAAAGTCACAACCTCTGCTGGAACAAAACTTAAATATGACGCATTTCCACAAATTTGAATGCAGTGCTACTAGTGCTACAATAATCTGTCGTGTTTCCCGATGATCTCTTAACTCAGTTGAATTGTAATCTAACTTAAGTGTTTAAAATCCCAGATAAATTCTGTGACCATTTAAGTCTATTCCTAGACTTGTGTTTACCTTCAACAGGAAAGGTCTGCTCAATACAGCTGACTATGGATCTGAAAATAAAGATAACTGTCTAACAAAAGAATAATAAATTCTGTTAAGCTGTGCAAATCAAGTCTAGTGAACATTGTGGACAACCAAGAAAACAGAGTTGCTTGTAGACTAGTTTGTTATACAAGGTAAAACCTTAACATCACTGTCTATATCCTATTGGAGTAATAATGCTTCGCTTTATGATCTGCATGCAAGAGTCATCAGGTGTCAACCTGACAAAGGTCAAACTCTTTAGCTACAATCACCAAAGGAATGTTGGAAAAACTGCCAGCTGTTAGGCATGGGGTAGTTCTGTTATGATTTGAAGTTGTGTCAGTCAGTGAAAATATTGTGCAGTTAAAGGGAAGAATACATTTGGATATCATCAAACCCTGGAAGCTAATGAAGAATAATCAGTAAATGTCCCGAAACTGAAAATCTAACTGAAAATGATGCAAACACTGGAATCTCCTTCACTGTCAATAGACTTTAGTATTGTTTTAAGTTTGTGCGTTGATTAAACATTGTACATGAAATAAATTCTGGACATCTCATATTTTAAGCACAGAGAATATAGCTTTTTATTCAGGTGATTTTATGGAATTCTCCTGAATAAATATATTAATAATTAATAATAACAACTATGTATGTATAAACTCAAAATAATTAAATCTTCTTTGCAAGTGAGTAAGAATAAATTTTAAATTAGACACAATAAACACATAAATCAGACACATAACTTGAAATGGTGATAATTGCACAAAACTAATTGGAAGGACCAAATACCACAAAAGTGAAAAGATAACACAAAAAACATCTCATTCTAGGGATGTTAATGATGAACTGATTCATAAATGCTGGCTCTGAATTTATATATACAAGGTGGAGCAATATGTTGAATGTCTATAATAAAGTGGGAAGCGAGCAAAAAGTAATGATTTTAAAAATCCAGCAACACTGCTGTTTCTGATTCAGTTATGCCAGCAAAACACATCACAACCACATCAGTGTCATTGCAGTTCTGAAAATAATCCACCACCCAATGGTAGCTGATCTGTGGTGGTCCAGTGGGGATCCTGAAAATTAGAGAACCGAGAAAAGTTTCTACTGAAACAAATGGGCAGTAACTGTAGAAATACAAGGTGCAGTGAACTGCAGTGCCTTCTCTGACCAGCAAGGGTGGCAGAGAGTTGCTGTACAAGCTGGTTTGCCATGTTTTGGAAACTACAATTCCCTAAGTGGTCCTGGAGAAGCAGCCCCACATGAGTTGCATCTGCATGTGAAGGCATTAAGAGTGAACAATATCATGGTTTGGTGCTGTATCTTAGTTCACTAAGGTCATGGATTGTAATAGTAATAGTTTGTCTTTGTGTGCGTGTGTAAAGACGGTAATTCCCTCAGTGGTTTAAACCATATTCCTTGGTACTAGAGTCCAATGTCTCTCTGTCCTGTGACAAATAGCATTGAAGGCTGGAATTCTATTAAACTTTTATTGAGACTTATGACTTATGTATGACCTATAATGTCTTAAGCATAAAGATGGCATTTCTTGTTGCAAAAATACATGTGTGAACAGTTTCCTTAAAAAATCCTGAAATACTGAAGAGCCCTTACTCAATTCCAGAATGTGTTCATGGCTTATATCATATGCTGTTTTAGCTTTCTGCACTGTACTTTTGCTCTGTGTAGCAGTAGCTCTAACATCCTGCCTTCTATCCAGTTCCCCAGTGTCAGCCCACAGCCATTACTCTCCATAAAGGATGATGAATTAAAGGCTGGTACAGAGAGCGATTGCAGTGCTGCTGTCTCACTCCCGCTCATAAGAATGATAAAGTGCACTGCATCGTTCCAAAGCCCAAACGCTGCATACATCTGAGGGCATTGGGATGCTGGAGGAAATCAGGTTTGATGAAGATGTGGTTTACTGTGAAAGTGTTGCATTAATCATACATAGTAAAAGTGCACACAACCCTTTCCAGTTGTCATATTTTATGGAATCTGTAGTTCAGCACATTATATTTGTATGTTTTACAGTCATTATATTGTAGCCTTGCACAAAGTAGATTAAATGTAGGCTACTCAAAATGAATTATAATTATTTTTAAATGATTCGTTATAATTATTCATTGATTGTGCACAGAGGATCATGCTTCTCCTGGATTTTAAACACTTAAAAATCCCTCTGTCTGATTGACACATTCACACAGACTACTTCTGTCTTTAAGTGTTTTCACTGTCACTGCTCTGTATAATAAATGATGGCAGAGCTAAATGTCTACTCATCTATAAACCATCCATCACCACCTGAAGAGCACTTCTTTTATACCACATGCCTGCTTTCTACTATTATTTGTCACTCAGGTGATTAATCTCTCAAAATGTAATTGTCAGGCAAGCTGATGCAGTTCCAGTTAGCACACTGATAGGGGTTCTTGCCCCCAAGGAAACTTGAACTCGAAATGAAAAGTATGTCATGGAGTTTTTTCAACTTTCAAAAGAATAATAAAAAATATATATTAATACTGTACATGTTTCAAATAATATAAATGTGTTTATTATTAGGGTACATAACAGTGAATTTGTGGGTTGAGGTAAAGCTCATAAACTCATATTCTACTCATACTCCTGTCTTTAGAGAGAGCTATGACTGGGCTTCTAAAGTAAAATAACCCTTCTACGCCATTAGTGAGTGTTTACCATGAACCTCATTTATCTTTGTCATGATCTGGAAACCTTTCATAAGACTGGATCTTATTCTCTTTCATATTCAGCTAGTTTTTTCTCCTGAAGGGTCATGATGCATGCGTGTTTTCATTGTCTGTCCAATCGTGGCAAAGACTGCCATCAGGCCGGGATGTGGCAGGAAGGTGTGTGAGACTTGGAATGGAGATAAATGACTTTTGCAGGTTTGTGTCAACACAGGGTAATTATGACACTTCTTTTGTTTATTTGCTTTTCTACTGAACTCTGATGCTCTCCGTAGATTAAACTGTAAATAGACAGGTTTCAACTTTTCTCACATTTCAGCAGGTGATGGATTCGGTAAACAAAATTCCTTTCTGTTTGTCTGCAGGTTACCTTAATTTCCCAAAGTCATGTTGTGATCTTGTTGTGCACAATAAAACTGAACATTGACCACTCACATTTTAGGAGACTGTTTCAGAAGAGATTTTTGTAATTTTTTCCACTGAGATTGCATAAAGTTCTTACATGTACTGTCCCTAATTAATGTCATAGATTCATTTTCTTTAATATTTTACAATTTTCCTATAAACATTGCTATTCTTTCATTATGTTCAACAGTGTGTTCCAGTTAGGAAGTGTTTTGTAATTGTTTTTTTTTACCATACCACTGTATAGTACTTTGCAATAAGTCTTGGGCCTTTATTAGATGAGAAATAACCTTATTTTACCACTGGTATAATGACCATATATGGATATTTGTCAGTCGCACACAGTAGTAAATCAGAAAAAAACAGCTTCTATAGGGTATTCACAAATGTGATCCTCTCTCACAAGTCAGAAGAGGTTTGATAAGAAATGATTCTTTTTGGGAAAGTAGGAAGCCAAGAAACCACTTTTCTACATATGTGATTTCGAACAAATGATATGTAGGTGATTGTAATCATGCTTTGGTACAAAATAAGTATGAATGAAAGATTGGGTCTCTGAAAACCAAAGTTGACCAGATGATCTCAAATTTGTCAACAAATTTGTGAGAAAATAGTGCATAATCTCATTACAAAATTCAAGTAATCAGAAGACATTTCAGTGCTTAAAGGGCAAGGGCAGAAGCCTAAACTGATTTTCATTCCCTCAGACAGCACCGTGTCAAGAACTGTCATTCATCAATAGCTGATATATCCATAGGAATACTTTGGCAGCTCTTTATCAAGCAGAGTTACATTAGCACATGCCACTTAAAACTTTACTGTGCAAAACAAAAGTCTCATGTTCACCATGTCTAGAAGTGGCATTGACCTTTTCAGGGCTCCATCACACAGTAGAAACATGTATTATGGTCAAATAAATTGGTATTCAGGTCTTTTTTTGGAACAAATGCAGGCTGTGTTCTTCAGAACAAAGATGAAAAGGAACATCTAGACTATTATCAGCTACAAGTCCAAAAGTCCAGGGTCTTTCATGGTATTGGGCTGTGTCAGTGCCCTTGGAAAATGCAGAAATGTACACTGAGATTTTAGAGCAACATTCCTTAATTCAGGATCACATCTTTTCTGTGGATGTCCATGCATTTTTTAACAAGACAATGCAATACACATACATTCAGAAAAAGTTGTAAATTCTTCCTAATTGTTTTTAAACATTTCAATAATTGATTATGCATTTGTTGACAAACTGGAGAACCCCTGCCCAGTTTTGCACCTCAAAGACTCATTCAAAGACCCGTTTTGGATTTATTTTTATTTGTTGCAGGCTTAAAAGGCTATAAAGTAAGTTTATTTACAAAAAAACAATTAAGTTAAATTAAAATAAGTTAATCATACAAAACATGAAATATCCAGGGTACGTACTGTCTGTAATAACATAAAAGTCAATAAAGTAACAATTTTCTTGGATGTCTATGAAGGAAGGAACCAAGGCTGCCAACACAAATATGTCAGTGATGTTACTGGTGGCTTTCACTTTGAAATTATGAGCAATGTAGTAATTCACATGGACATTTTTTAATAAACTTCAAATCAAACAGAGCAGCATTTTCTCTAAGAGTACATGCCAGTGCTTTAACACTTTGGTAGCTGATGGGAAGTTAGTCGTGTCATGTTTAATCATTATAACTAAAAATATTAAATCTTTATGTCATAATAGCTACTTTGATGTGTTGTTGTGAAGCAATATATTTATTCCTCGACAACACGCTTCACCTTACATCACTGTGATACCTTTAGGATACATCTCTCTAAGGTATGTAGCTTTACTATGAATTATGATTATATTTTTACAAAGATAACGTGTCTCTCATAAAGCACGCATTAATCTTCATCATGTTCTTTAAATCTGTATGTACTCATGAGTCTCCCGGAGGGATTCCATTCTGAACATCCTAAATCATCTAGACAGACGAGGTTGATAGAGGGATGTTTGAGTGCCTAAACAACTTTGTGCTTGTCTCTGCTTAAGCCTTAACTCTCCGGTTCATACATCAAATGTCTTATGGATCTCTGTGGCTTTTTAATGCTTTACCTTAACAAAAGTGCTTACTTGTCTGCCTGGAAATAACTTGTTTCCCCCTGCTGAAAGACAGGAAGGAAAGCAGGTACGCTTAGATATCTATGTACAACAGAATCACCCTAAGAGACCTTCAGAGACATGTTGGCCAAAACTAAGCAGCGTTGTGTTTCTTTGCTTATGAAAGTGATTTTGCCTGTGCTATAAATCGTCCTGTTTTCAGCTGTTTTACGTAAAACCCCATATTTGTCCCTTCTGTTTCTCATGTGGCATGTGTTAATAATCAGTGGAGTGAGGAGTCTCAGGATTGCTGAGACATGAGGAGTTTGTTTAGTCTACAGACTTCCTGATGACATCGTCTTCTACCTCCACTCTCCTCTCGATGACAGATTCGCTGCCTATTGGGATAGCCTGTAGCTCACTGCGAGTGAATTCGGAAAAGGAAGTCACTCGCCATGTTGTGAGAAACAGTGACTGGATGGGCACTGACAGCATGTCACTGATAACGACTGAGCATTGCATGAGGAGAGCCTCGTGAATGGGCAAGATGTAGCGATCACTGTCAGTAGACAAACTGAGTTGGCAGATGAAATAACAGGAGTAGCCTTCCACTAGCATGCAGAGAATGCAATAACAGTAAGTCAACGACACTTCCAGGTGGGACTGACAAGGGCTGAATTCTAATATCTGTGCTTTTCAAGATGTAGTCATTAAAAATAAACATTATTTTCCTTGACCTAAGGTTGTTTTATCTCGTACTTGTCTGCTTACGAGACTCATTCACTGGCATTTTGGTATGTGATGCATTGCGATCGCTTGTCTGTGTGCGTCTGTTTTAGGTACCTCTTTTCCTTCCTCCAGACTCTCCCAGCATCCTTGCTGTCACAACACAGTGCATGTCTCTAAAATGAAGATGGATTACCCTGCAGATTGTGTGGGGGAAGGGATAGATGGAAAGGGAAAGAGCACAAGATGGATATTTGCAGCAAGGAAAAAAAGTGGATGTCTCATGAAAAACAGCTTTTCAAGGCCTACTAAGTCCCTTTGTCTTTGAATAGCCATATCAGCTCATCTGTCACACCAGCCATGTCTCTTCCCAACATTATAACCTAGCAGGTTGTGGTCACGTCATCAGCTTTACTATGTGGCCTTAGGCATTGAGAGAGCCTGCTGGTTAAAAGCAAGAGGTTCCGTACTTTAATGCTGAAGCAAATGACATAATGGTCATTCTACACTCAAGTGGTGTTATTCATCTTCTAAATATGTTAAGCAGTCAGTCTCTAGGGGTTATCTAGATGGACCATTAGAGTTTCTACTGTGCACTTTAAATAGGTTGCTTTTAGGCTGTTCTCAATTATTTCTCTATTTAGTATACTGAGCTAATAGCACTACTAAATTACTAAACTAAAATTACTAAAAAGTAAGTTATGTGCTTACCTACATAAAACATAAAACCTATATGGTTATTTTGTTACCTATTTTGACCTGTGTGGCCACTAATAATTAAACTGAACAAAAATATAAATGCAACACTTTCATATTTGCTCCACTTTTTTTATAAACAAATGGCTTTTTTCTCTTAAATATTATTCACGAATTTGTGTAAATATGTGTTATTGAACATTTCTCTTTTGCCGAGATAATCCATCCACCTCACAGGTGTGGCGTATCAAGATGCTGATTAGACAGCCTGGTAATTGCACAGATGTGCCTTAGGCTGGCCACAATCAAAGTTTTGAGGGAGTATGGAATTGGCTTGCTGACTGCAGGAATGTCCAGAAGAGCTGTTACCAGTGAATTGTCTGCTTATTGTGGCATATTAGAGAATTTGGCAACCATCCTCACAAATGCAGACCAAGTGTAACTACACCAGCTGAGAACCTCCCCATTCAGCATCTTTACCTCCAAAACTGTCTGAGACCAGCCAGCTGCTGCAAGGACCATCAAAGGATTTCTACACAACTTGTCAGAAAGCGTCTCAGGGAAGTACATATCCATGCTTGTTGTCCTCATCTGGGTCTCCCCCTGGCTGCAGTTCATCACCATAACCATATTGAGTTGGAAAATGCTCACATTCAAGGCATATATCACATTGGAGAAGTCCCAGTTCTCCCTGCACAGGGCTGTATGTATGGCTGCATGTGTGGTGTGGTGTGGCTGAGCGATTTGCTGATGTAAACATTGTGAATCCAGTGACCCATGGTGACGGTGGGGATATTGTATGGCCAGGCATATATTATGGACAACCAACAGAGGTGTATGTTATTGATGGCATTCAGAATGCACAGAAATCCTGAGACCCATTTTTGTGCCGTTTATCCACGACCATCATCTCAAGTTGCAACATGATAATGCACGGCCCCATGTTGCAAGGATCTGTACACAATTCCTGGAAGCTGAAAACATCACAGTTCTTGCATGGCCAGAACACTAATTGGACATGTAACATCGCTCTTGATTGACATGTACAGCAGCATGTTTCAGTTCCTGAAATTTCCAACAACATTGCACAGACATTGAAGAGGAGTGGATGAACATGATCACTGGCTACCATCAACAACCTGATCAACTCTATGCAAAGGAGATGTGTTGCACTGGTATGAGGAAAATAGTTTCCAGGTTTTCAAATGATGCCAACTGGACAAAATGACGTGAATTGATCAAAGGAGTGGAATTTATTTGGTTTATTCACACACACACACACACACACACACACACACACACACACACACACACACACACACACACACACACACACATATATAT
>JAVSBV010000138.1:1661705-1684637 GCA_033117975.1 Parotocinclus spilosoma | reverse complement strand
GTGAAGAAGACGAAGGAGATGATTGTGGATTTCAGAAGGGGAAAACATGTCCACCTCCCCCTGCACGTGGGAGGATCTGCGGTGGAAGAGGTCTCGAAGCTAAAGGTACTTGGGTGTGCACCTGAGTAATAACCTTACCTGGTGCACCAACACCTCAATCCTGATCAAAAAGGTACATCAGCGGCTCTACTTCCTCAGGAGGTTGAGGCGAGCTGGACTCGGGAGCTCAGTCCTCACCTCATTCTAGAGATGAGTGGTGGAAAGCGTTCTGTGCTCCAGCATCAACGTGTGGCACGGAAGCTGCTCTACTGCAGTCAGGAAAGCTCTGCATAGGGTGGTGAAGACTGCACAGAGGATTGTCGGAGCCAACCTTCCCACCACCACAGAAATCTACACCTCCAGATACAGAAATAGGGCCACCCGCATTATGAAGGTCCCCACTCATCCAGCACATGCACTTTTTGTCTTGCTCCCCTCAGGCAGGAGTCTGCGGAGCATTAAGTGCTGGACAACAGAAACAGCTTCATTTATGAAGTGGAAAGACTCATGGACTCCGCTACATTGCACTGGCACTTTCACGGTCACTTTCATTGTCACTTTTATGGTCACTACGCCACTTTATTTACACCTGGAAAATTCGTATACTGCAATCTGTTAATGCTGCTCTTACTTGTTAAATTTACTATTTATGTCTACTTTTTTATCTTATACAAAGACTTAAGTTTTATTGGTTGCAACTGGGATCGTGCAAACTATATTTCGTTCCACCTCATGTACCACATTTGATGTGAATGACAATAAACCTTCCTTCCTTGAATCTTTAAAACAAGTCAAAATAAGGCTCAGTATTGTGTGTGGACTCCACGTGCCTGTGTGACCTCCCTACAACGCCTTGGCATATTCTGATGAGGTGGCGGATGGTCTCCTGAGGGATCTCCTTCCAGCCCTGAACTAAAGCATCCGCCAACTCCTGGACAGTCTGTGGTTGAATTATTGTATGAATTGTAAGTCGCTCTGGATAAGGGAGTCTGCTAAATGCCGTAAATGTAAATTTGTAAATGGTGCAACGTGACGTTGGTGGATGGAACTAGACATGATGTCCCAGATGTGCTCGATCGGATTCAGGTCTGGGGAACGGACGGACCAGTCCATAGCTTTAATGCCTTCATCTTGCAGGAACTGCTGACACACTCCAGTCCCCTGTGGTCTAGAATTGTCCTGCATTAAGAGGAACCCAGTGCCCACTGCACCAGCATATGGTCTCACAAGGGGTCTGATTATCTCATCTGGGTATCTAATGACAGTCAGGCTACCCCTGGCGAGCACATGGAGGGCTGTGTGGCCCTCCACAGAAAGGCCATCCACACCATTATCATGAGAGATGTTGCAGGCAGCAGATCTCTCTCTACGGTGTCTCCAGACTCTGTCACGTCTGTCACATGTGCTCAGTATGAACCTGCTTTCATCTGTAAAGAGCACAGGGCGCCAGTGGCGAATTTGCCAATCCTGATGTTCTCTGGCAAATGCCAAGCGTCCTGCACGGTGTTGGGCTGTGAGCACAACCCCCATCTGTGGACGTCGGGTCCTCATACCATCCTCATGGAGTCGTTTTCTAACCGTTTGTGCAGACACATGCACATTTGTGGCCTGTTCGAGGTCATTTTGCAGGGCTCTGGCAGTGAGCTTCCTGTTCCTCCCTGCACAAAGGCAGAGGTAGCGGTCCTGCTACTGGGTTTTTGCCCTCCTACGACCTCCTCCACGTCTCCTGGTGTATTGGCCTGTCTCCTGGTAGCCCCTCCAGCCTCTGGACACTACACCGACAGACACAGCTAACCTTCTTGCCACAGCTTACATTAATGTGCCATCCTGGATGAGCTGCACTACCTGATCCACTTATGTGGGTTGTAGAGTCCGTCTCCTGCTACCACGAGTGTGAAAACACCACCAACATTCAAACGTGACCAAAACATCAGCCAGAAAGCATAGGTACTGAGAAGTTGTCTGTGGTCCCCACCTGCAGAACCACTTTATTGAGTGTGTCTTGCTAATTGCCAATAATTTCCACCTGTTGTCTATTCCATTTGCACAACAACATGTGAAATTGATTCTCAATCAGTGTTGCTTTCTAAGTGGCAGTTTGATTTCACAGAGGTTTGATTTACTTGAAGTTATATTGTGTTGTTTAAGTGTCCCCTTTATTTTACTTATTTTAAATTAAATGGTGGAATGAATTTGGTGGGTTGACATGATGACACAGGTAGTTAGCAAGGTCACCTCCAGCTTCAGATATCCTCACTTTTTGGACCTATATGGAGTGCGCATGTCATACATATGCCTATGTGTTTCCATTCGGACTGTTATCAGCAGTCTGTGCCAGGGTCTGTGATGTTATGGGGTTGTGTTTATATTTTGAATGCAGCATTAAGTATATTCAGAAGTACATTAATATGCTGTGTTCAAGATGATGTCTTATCCAATACATGCCAAATCAGAGAGGACTGAAATATGCAAATCTCTTATTTGAGAAACACTGTTTTAAAACATTCCAATACATTTCTCATACATTTGTTGAGAAACTGGAGATCTTCTTTGCCTCAAATACTATCTAAGACAATCTTTCCTGGATGCTACTTTTGTACCAAATCATGGTTATAATCACCTGTTTAAAATCACACAATTATTCTCTTATTATTTATTACTAGCTCTAAACTAAGCATGAAATGCAGGAATATATGTTTATTAACAAATACAATGAATATGACCAGACAAAACATAAAAAGCCTCAGGTTCATACTGTCTATAATGAAATAAAAGTCAAAATAAATCTAAGAAACACTGATTTTAGTTGCATTTCCCATACCATTCCAACTTTTTCTGCTTTGGTGTTGTAATAAACTAATGTTTTAATTCCTGTTTAGAATTTAAGTGTCAGTGTTGTATGAGTGGGAGAAAATGCATGGAATGTTTTTGGAATGACAGCTATGTGGAAATCTTGTATTCCCTTATCTTTTATACCAATTTATTCACATGTATCTATCCATAAAATATGCTGAAAAATGTATATAATTTACATACCATTTAAATTTGTAGAGCTTAAAGATAGATAGTATTATTTACATTGGTGTAAACAGAGTTTCAGCAGGTGATGTTTTCAATGACAGTATACAAAAATCCTCTTGTCTACAAAAAGCCACTATGTCACTTCTACTTCACTTAATACTAATCTACCTAGCAAATCTAGTTATATTTACCTCACTGTGTATTTTTTGCTCTGTATATCAAGTGTAGAAATGCTTTATATATTGTTTTCTTTATTGCAAATATGCAAAGCAGACCTTGTGAATAGACATGGTTAACTCTCAATCCATGTAAGACAGATGAGAAATATATGCACTAACCATATGTATTGGGCAAACTCGGTTTTGTGTTCGGCTTCACAGTTTCTTACACCCTTGCAATTTTATGTGGAAAATCTTAAATATTTAATCAGTTAATGAGCAAAAAGCTTATACTGGCACACGTTTAAAAAAAAAGGTGCTGACCTAATTATTTTTGCTGATTATAACCAAATGAAATGTGCTGATTCTTAATATAGAGTCAAAAATATCTTGCATCTTACTTATTGTTTTGTAGCCCATTCCAGCCTTGTGCAGGTCTATGATCTTGTTGCTGACATCTTTAGAAATCTCTTTGGTCTTGCCCATGTTGGAGAGCTAAGAGTCTGACTAATTAAGTATGTGGATAGGTGTCTTTTATACAGGTGACAATTTAAGATAGCTGTCTTTAATGCAGGTAGCGAGTTGATAAGAAGCGTCTAACTGGTCTGTAGGAGCCAGAACTCTTAATGTTTGGTAGGGGATCAAATACTTATTTCTCTCTGCAAAATGCAAATAAATTTGTATATTTTAAACAATGTAATTTTCTGGATTTTCTTTTAGATATTCTACCTTTAACAGTTAAAATAAATCTACTCTTAAAATTATAGATTTTTAATATCTTTGTAAGTGGGAAAAATTACAAAATCTGCAAGGGATTAAAATAATTATTTCCTCCACTGTACATACTCATACGTTTATTTTGTACAAAAAGCAAATCATCAATACACCAGAGAGTACATAGAGTGAAGGACTGCTACCATCTGATGCTACAGCATGTAAATAAAGTGTGATGATGCCACAAATATGCAAATTAACATATTACATAATCTAACAACATTTAGCATGCTGATGTGTAGATTGGGTGGTGTGAGCAGTGTGTCTCCCCAAAGTGGAAGTGCAACCTACGCCACTGTAACAATGTAACACAAAGTTTGTACGTTCATAAGTTCAAGTACATTGAACACTGACACACACATACTCTCCACACAAAGTATATTTAACAGCTGTTATGGTCATAACCAAATAAGAACTAGGAAGCTTCCAGCCGCTGAGGGGAAAGAATTTATTCAAACTGTGCACCCACTCGGAAATTTGAAGGGAAAGGGTTCTCACTTTTACTAGCTGTAATTCAGTGACGTACTGCGCAAAAAAAATGATGAAGTAATAAAAAACACAAAAACAGCTTCTACATGCAACATAGGTAAGTATTTAGTGTGACCGCCGTTTACTCTTGAGCCATTCCAGCATCTGGCAGCTTCATCAGGATGCCAAGTCCACCCCACAGTACAAGAAGCTTGATCAAGAATGATCTTTTTGGAAAATAGCAGCTAAGAAACTGCTTTTTTAAGAGGAACAGGGTGAAAAGGCTAAGATATGTTAAAGCACACAACGACTGCAATGAAAATCAGTGGAAAACAGTACCGTGGGGTGACAAATCCAGGTTTGAATTGTTTGGGTCCAATCACTAACAATATGCTCTATATAATCATTATACCATGGCTAAAACATCAGTTGTAAAGGTCTAATTTAAGTTGTTTAAAAAGGCCTTTCTGATGTGTGTAAATATTTGAATATTTACTTTGACTGATGCATGTTGTTTTTATTAAACTGTTGACTTTTGTGTGTATTGGATTGCTAAATGTGAATGTCAAATACATTAAACAATAAAATATCTCTGGTGTATTAAAAATATTTTGAAGCCTCCATATACCAGCCGGACAAAAAAAAATTTTTTAATGTTTTTTTTATTTTATTTTTCCTAGCTTATTATTTTCTAAGTGATTAGATATTATTTTATTATCATGCAGGTCAGGAGGAAATATAGGAGTTTAGCTGTTACAATTGCATGTTAGCACAACTACATTTAGTTCAATAGTAATGACAGTGTTTGTAGCATTAGTAATTATTTTGTACAGTGGATGCAATTTGGGATTCATTTTAGGTGGCTGCTCTTAATAAAGAGTCTGCTAAAAGCCTTAAATAGAAATGTACTTTTACAGATCTGGCTGCTATTAAATAATTGGTTTTGAATGCTTAGAAAGAGTCGTATATTGAATAATCCTTTTGTGTACTCAAGATGTAAGATAATGTAGTATACAGGTTTATGGGATGGCAGACGTAGGCAGACGAAGAGCTTATTTATGCCTAGTATAGTTATTCATGCATTATCACACATACTAGTAAAAGTGTAGAGATGCATCTAGGCCATTTTAATATTATATTGGACACTAAAAATAGAACATTCAAAAACAATTAATGATCATAGAATGTTTATTTTAATGGTTTAAAATTCATTAATATAGTGTGGTTCATAATATTGCACACCCAATCTAAGCGGCTTCATTTGTGGTATTGTGATAATCACTTTTAATAACCAGGCAATTAAGTTTCCACTGTCCCTAGAGAATTCTCATGGATGTACTCCTCTTCAGAAAAGAAGAACATCACCAACGATGTGTTTGCTACGTTATAATCATGACAAGACTCTCCAATAAAAACCTCTGGTGGATGATGGACTCCCTGCCTTCACTCAAACCTGAGAATGCAAATCAAAGCAGTCACAGTTATGTGCTTACATATGCTTCCTCTAATGCCTGCATGCTGCTGTGCTCTTATTTCAGGGCCATAATAAATACGAGACAGGGATTTATCATATTGTGGGACTGTAATGCGATTCAATTCATTTCATGACTCACTGTTTAATGAAATGGAGTAAACATTTCAGGCAGGATAGTTTTCTCTTGAATGACTGGGGAGATTAGCCATGCTCGGGAGCTCTGGAGAATATGGTTGTTCTCCTGTAATTCTCCTTACAGGTAGAGTATGAACATGGATTTGAATAGTGACATGATGTGATGGCAAGAAAAGACTGGCATGTACTGGATTACATTTTGTCCTGCTGCAGTGGTGATAAAATCAAATATTGCACGACTATGCAACTGCTTCATCTGTCTCTAGCTACAGTACTGAGGGACAATTGTGATTGTGACACAGAGATTTGCTGAGAGCGAGGGAGAGAGCGAGAGAGAGTGAGAAAGAAAGAGAGAGAGCAGCTTTTAAAAAGATTTTGTCGGTTATTGACTGGTTGCACTCTTCTGCTAATAGCCATTTAAAGATTATAGGCCTGCTGGTGGGAATCAAGGCCTCCATTGTTCTCCTTATTGCATTCTGGCAGATGGGGGCTGACACAACAACACTCTCCCTCCCTGCGGGCACGCTCACTCCGCACAGCCCTCCATCAGCACAGCTCCTATTGAACCAGCCCTAATAACTGCCCATGAATTATTAATCTACATGTGATATTGAAGGCCAGGAGGAGAAGAGGAGGACAGGAGGGAGGAGGGAAGGGGGGGCTAGGCCTGAGATTGGTGTGCAGGTGCCACGCTTGAGGATCTTCTGGTCCAGCCCAAACACTCCCAGGGTGGCTCTTTCTCGGAACATATTGGGCATTCCGATAACAGGGCCTAGCAGAGATAAAATATATATTCATTAAATGTCAGTGGGTTGATGAAATGAGAGCGATCCATTAGAGGTTGGTCCAGGCAATAGCAGCTAATGTTTCCCGGTTGTTCAAAGGGCTTAGACCACTTTTAGTGCGACCGATGGTGCCACAGGGAGCAAAGCTTCTCATCTAGGAAGTGGGTTAGCAGGGATTCCTGTTTAACATCAACAGGGACAAATGTCACGATAAGACAAGAAGTAGTTCAACTGAAATTGTGTAAGGATTTTTAGAGAGTTTTACTGTAACATTTGCATCGGCTTTGCAGCAGATTGCTGTGTTACACATAATATGGTTGTGATTATTGAATTTCTCTGGAGACTTTTGTACATTTCATGTAGTTTCACAAAGTCAGTGTTCATTCTGTATTGTATGACCAGGAGCAAATCTATTTTCATATTCCTTATTATATCAAATTCAATATGCACGCAGTTTGATGAATTTGATTTTCTCTCAGTACAAATTTAGAGAAAATAATGAATAATGCCTGAAGAATTGTCTGCAAATATTCATTAGATAAGCAAAGGTTTATTTGCCGAACACATCCTTTTACCAATCCTTATAAGAGTCAAATACTTCACATTATTTTCAGAGCTATCCTCTGACATAGCAATGACTTACTGCAGTATGCAGTACTTTTAGTTTAGTAATCCCACACACTTTAAGCTATTGATCGCATAAGACCCTCAGAATAGATGGACTTCTCCAAATTGATCTATAAGCCACTGGAGGAGTTTGTGGGTCAGATAGTTATACTCTGTCAGCAGCGACTTGAGACCTAAACCACAAAAAGGGCCCCGAAATGTCTCGCTTGCTTGCCTAGCCTGGCTTTGGTTCAGTGCCCGCATTTCACTCCAGAGACAAGCACGGGAAAGGGAAACTTTAATAACATTCTGGAGTTTTGCCAGAGTCAAGACAAATAGCCTTGGAATATGTCCAGTGAAAACCGACATTTTGCTGCTGCCATAATTGCTCCCATTTTCACACTTAAGGCAAATGTTGCCAAACATTTTACTCTCTGTACATTCAAACAGTCGTAGATTAGAATAAATGGAGGGTAGACATGAGGGAAGGTGAGGTAGGTAAACAAAACGTTTTGCTCCAGAGACAAAATGAATGTCGAATACTTGTGTCTAAGAACTTTGCATGTGTGCTTTGATGAACACCACTGAAGCAGATGCAATGAAACCATGCATCCCTTGCTATACCTGGTTCAGTGACACCCTTTATTCCCATTAATAAGACAATGACATAGTCTGACAGTAAAGCCAAAACAGAGAGTGTTATACAAACTGTATTTACTTTAAAAGAAATTCATTTGTGCGCTTTGTTAAATATCAAATCTAGTAATAATACTAAAGTGTAAAAGTGCTGAAGGTGCAAAACAGCTTATGTTAGATGTTCTTCATATAAGGTAGAGAGGGAAAAGGGGGGTAACTGAACAAGACTTAGAGTGGATGCCTGTAGGGCATAGGAAACAAAAAAAACACTCCAAATAAGTGTAGGGGAGGAACCAGCAACCAGCTTCTTCAAAATGAACCATCTGGGTACATGACAGAGGGGGAGACAAGAAACAAAAAGCATCAGGGATGCCTGTGAGTGTCAGCCCTCCTCCTGTCCTCTGTCAGTGAGTGCGGGAAAAGCGATAGGAGGGTGTGATGGTAGGACAGTGCAGTGCAAACAGTGAGACAGTGAGAGGGAAGATCCAAGGCAGAGGTTTGAATGGGGCTCGTGAAAACACCAATAACCCCTGAGGAACAGCTCAATGCCAGAGGAGCCACAAGGCCCTGCAGGCTGACAGTCATCCAGCCTAATGGGCCTGGCTGTTTACTCTGCAAAGCCAGGAGTGGATTAGAGGGGTAATTAAGGTTAATGATCCTCCCGCTACGCTTCGATGATCTGTGCTCAAGCACCGCAGGGTGCATGCTAATGCTAACATTTAGTCACAGAGCTATACAAGCTGATGCTGACAGTGTGTCAGCTATGACTAGGGACTTCAATGGAACAAATGATATCTGGTTGTTTTTTGTTTGTTTGTTTTCATTTAATATATATAGAACATAGAATGAAATATATACAAAATTAGGGGATATTTCATTATGGGATTAATATTATTACATAGGGTGTATCCCCTATTTTTGTGAGCAGTACAGTACATATATATAAAACTGATGTATAAATATAACTGTTAAATACTTACACAACGTACCAAATATTTTGTCATTAACTTTCCTTTTGTTTTGATGGTAAGAAAGCAGTAGAAAATCAAATAATATTTTTACGTTTATTCATGGTCAGCCTGCTGTGAAGATTCCATAGTTATAATAGAAAATGGATTCATAATATGGAGATATTCATTATTCGGTTTAAAGCTGTAACTATTTTTTTTAACAGATATGTGGTTTCAATAGCATGTCAACATTTTAACTGATATAAAAATGATGCTTTTAAAATAATGAATGCTTCTTTTATGCAGCTCTAAAAAAGTTTTTCTGGAGGTCTGCATGCCAGACATCTCATATTTTCTCAAAGACATATGAGAACCCATTGGCAGAGGACAATCTCCATGGATATAATCTTTGGCATAAATCATCTTTAATGTAGCCTCAGTTATCTAATTATGCTCCATTGCATAGTACATGTAACAAAAGGCCCTTCCATCTTTGAAAGGAAACATGGTCGTTTTTCAGTGTATAAGCTAATCAATTGAATGGGACATGAAAAAATGAAATTTGAAGCACCAATTTTTTTGCTCTTACTCCTCTTTGAAACACCACATTAATAGCAACAAAGTGCTTTTTTGTCAAAAGTGTACTTTCTGAGAATGGAGTGAGGGCTCAGGGCAGCACATTTGAGAGTGTGAATGACGGGACATATCAGGACTAAGTGAATTATGACCCTGTTAAACTGGGTTTTAGTGCCATCCATAGCAGACACATTTTCCTGCTTTTTCCTGTAATTTTTGAAAGCCTTTTTGCTGTAATAAAATATCACTTTTTCCTGCATTTGTGCATTAAACGTCCATTGTCTTCATTTCTTTTTTCCAATGATAATCACATTGAGTCTAGCTTTCCCCTCCAACCCTGGTGCTCCCTCCGTTAGATCACTTTTCCCTTGTAAAGATGACACTAGGGCTTGCGAGCTCCCCTATCCCTTGCTCAGCTCGGAAGCAATGTGTTATGATGTCACTGACATTCAGGGTCTGAATGCTACCGTAGACTGTCACAAAGTGCTCTAATATTCCACAAACCTGCTTTTTACTCATAATACCCTGGGACCAGGTCATGATCAGAGGCATGCTCATTGCTGTATTTTGTATCGCTGCGATCCTCCAAATTGTCTGTTAACTGCCAGCAGCATGTTATCAGTGGTGATGTTTGTAAAGCGATGATGTCCCCTCCAGGTCCTGTTATGGTGAGAGCAGAACAAATTCACCTTTATGCCTTATAACCCACAGCCTCCCCACAGATGCTACCTGCTGTTATTAAGCTGTAAAAATATGACAGCTGGTGAAGAGGCGAATGCTGTGCTATTGAAACCCAAATGTGGAATGGCACCAATCAGGATGGTTTTAATTGTTTGCAAATGGGAACTGGAGATCATTAAATTTGATGGAAACAATGACTACTGCTTGAATGAAGTACTGTAATTTCCCTTGCTATGTGATGAGCAATCATTCGTTCTTAGTAGTAGGTCAGAGTTTTGACTGATAATATTATAATTTCACTTAGATATAGCTTCATACGAGTATTATCATTGAGTGCATGATCTTGCTGCCAGAGACAGTATTGCATGCTTATCTATAACCTGGGCCTCATCACCTGCAGTTGCTTCCAGATTCTATTCATCTTGTCAGCATGCCGTTGTCACCCCTCCTGAGCTGAAATCAATCCAACCCGTACACCATTTTCTGAAGACGCTGATCAAACTGTGCTGGTGCTTCAGACACAATCATCTGTAGAAACTGGAGATGGTGCAGGGCAAGAAAACTTCATGGTGCAGTTTCTCTTCCTCTTTTGTCAGATATCTTAAAAAATAGAACGATAAAAAGATTTGTGGTAACGTGAAATGATAAAATGGTGTGAAAGCTGCTGAAAAGATCCTTGTCGGACAAAACCACTGCTTCATCATGTCATTGACAAGGGCTGCAGGTGGGTTTGTTACCCCTCCTCTTTCTTGGCATCTTCCTTCACTGACAGACACATATCGCAGGCTGCAGCATCCCATTCTCATCACCATGGTCACCATACCTCTGTTACCTCCAGTGATGCTCCTGGGCCTGGCAACACCAGCAGCATCTGCTGCCTTAGATCAAACAGAGACAATAAACAACAACAAAAAAAAACACATACTCACAATACATCCACCCTACGCCTGTCTCCAGAGATCAATATATCTGTCAGTTACCATGCTCTTTCAATGGAGTAAAGCAACGCATGCGTAATTTTAATAACAGACTGTCAAGTGCGTAAATGGTATAAAGTGCTGCCTTTAAATACTGGTACTTGGGGGATTTCAATAAGCTGTCACATTTAAATTAATGTACACACTTCCTTTTCTGGTACAGTTTTTTTGTCATTTCTTGCATTGTTTTTGCACACAGTTCTTAGAAGAAAAATGAAATAAAGGCAATGAAACAAACAAAAATAAATAAATAAATAAAAGGCTGTCTTTTGCCTAAACAATTGAAATCACCAATGTTACAGACCTCTTCTGCTCATCATTCTGTAATATTAAGTAGCATAAAGTAAATTAAGTAAATATTAAGCTTGGCTTGAGTATTGGCGTTTTTGCTTGTGTCTCACTGCTTATGCAATTGTGAGAAAAAATATAATTAATTATTAACACTTTAAGAAATTATTATGAATAAAAGACAGGGAAATGGGAGGGTTGGCAAGCAAACATTCCCAGTGTTGCAACAGTGACCCCTACCCAGCTGTCTGATTTCTGCCCAGTGAGGGCACATTTACTGCACACCTGCACCCTGTGTTGCCTCTGGGAAAATGTGGTCTACATACATTTTGGAGCGACCCTGTACAAATGCCCATCTTCCAACACGTATAGTAACCAAATTAGGTATATCACTGTTTATATATATATATAAATACTGTTTATTTAATATAATTATTTCTCTGCATTAAAATACAGGTAGTTTGTATGGAGTATTAAAACACAAAAATTGGGGAAAAAACTGCTTCTATAGACTCACAGTGGCAAGTAGCGTGACATCCTCCTACACTTGAGTAATAGCAGCATCTGCCAGAAGTGAAACAGGGTGAACAGGCTAAGATCACAAACATAGAAACAAAAGATTTAACAAACATAAAGTTCAAAAACATATTAATGAAGATCAGTGGAAAAGAATATTATTACGTGAAGGGTCCAAATTGTAACTTTATGGGTCAAATCATCGTCAGTATGAATATATGCTCATTATACCATTGCTAAAACAACAAATCTAGTGGTTGTTGTTTGCACAGTACTGTATGTCGATAACAGAGATAATAAGAGGTTTTATGAGTGCTGTCAGTCAATATTCTACTTGCGTTGAAAGCCATTAGATGGTGCCATGTGATAATGAACATGATATCTGATAGTATTTTGCTTGGGAATTTATTAAATGTGCACTTTATCCATGTTAAAGCTGTGATTGGAATGTTTAGCCTGGGCTTGCACTAAAACTGTTGAACAAAAGTTTTGGGACATAAAGAAACGCATTTGAATGTTAAGATTGCATGGAGTTACATTTTTTGATTAGACTTTGATAAGAAGTTGCATATGGAGATATATGAAAATGAGTTACTACAAAAATAATACGTAAAAGAATACTGGTGTTTTTCTGTAATATTATTACTGAATATAGAATATTACTGAAAAGCACAGATAATAAAAAATGAAAAGCATGCACAGGTTTATTGGTAAAGCACTTGTATTTAAATAAGGAATGGCAATTATTATTACACTTGTGTGCCTTAAACATTTGAATGCAGAAATTATTTAGCTACGTCTACTGCATACATTCTTGAACTTATAAGGGATGCCAAGTTGAAGTTGTAAATGCTTGTGCTGGCATGGGAACAGGTAGGACATGAATTGTTGTGAACTATTTGAGGTGCCACTGAAGAAGACGAGAATGGTGTGCCTGAGCTGCACACACAGGGCTCAGAAATACCTGCATCAGCCTGGTAATCAAATCCTGCCCTTCACAGGGAAAGGCTAAGTGAAAGACTCCATCTCCAGGGAAAAGACTACAGGAGTTTTCATTCTTAAATGGTACAGTGCTGCAAATGGAAGTTTGATGGGTTATTTGTACACATGGCCAAAGGTTTGTGCTTCTAATTAGCAAACAAAATGTCATTGAAGAAAGAAATAGACTATAAACTCCCAAACATGGTAAAGGTTCAATTTAAAACTAAAAGACAGTTTCTGTCTAATTTTATTTTTGTTAATACTTAAACTGACAATTAATGATAATGATATTTTTTTTTACATTTGAAGTAGCAATAGTCCAAATTCTAATAATAATTCAAACAATATTAATAGATAAGTCCAAAATCTAATAATAATTCAAATAATAATCAGAAATAATGTTAATACTACTACTACTAGTACTACTACTACTACTAATAATAATAATAACAATAATAATAATAATAATAACTGTTGTTGTTGTTACTGTTGTTGTTGTCTTAATAATAATAACAAGAAGCAGTGGTTAATAAAGAGTTTGTGCCATTAAAAAATCCTTAGTTACATACACTGTTCACAAAAATTACGCACTATTTCATTAAGGGTATTTCATTTTGAAATATCAGCTATTTATTTATTTATTTATTTTGTGGAGA
Organism: Parotocinclus spilosoma; assembly: GCA_033117975.1. Classification (NCBI taxonomy): domain Eukaryota; kingdom Metazoa; phylum Chordata; class Actinopteri; order Siluriformes; family Loricariidae; genus Parotocinclus; species Parotocinclus spilosoma. Next base: position 1,670,916 of record JAVSBV010000138.1, on the reverse strand, counting down.
GAAAAAAGGTCCCAGTTGTGTTACAGTATTTGTGAGAAAAGTAATAATTAATTTGTGCATTTATTTATTTACTTATTTATTTATTTATACATCGCACGTATATTGTTGCATTATTATTGATTCTCGATTGATTTTTGCTGCAATTCATTCATTATTGTTTATTCTATATTTGAGGACTATGTACGCCGCTGACAAAAAGTAGGGGATATTTCATTCATCTTTGTGAGCCGTATATACAATATATAAAATCTATTATATATGATTATACATATTATTATTACCAACTAAGCTGCACATTAAGCTTTCCTTAATTACAGTGCGCGTTGAAGTTGCTACGTTATTAACTTTTATCTCGATAATGAAGCTGCTCTGTGTTAAAAGCGATATTTGCCCATGGCGATATCTTCTGTTTTTCCTGTTAAAAGTTTAATAGAGCTATGACTTTAGCGATTAGGGTTCCTGTAAACAAACCACTCCATCATCCCGCCGCGCGCCCTAAAATCATTTGCACCTCAGACGAGAGGACAGTAATAACCTTTCATTTTCTTGTTTGTCAATTAGTAGCGGTGGAAAAGAGAAGCCGTCCAGCTGAGAGAAGCGCAATAATGCGCAGCTGTGCTGCACAATCCGCTGCTGCTTTATTACTCAGCGACACATACAGACACATACAGAGACATATTTCAGTCTCTGGCACTTTAATGAATCAAAATATCCACGTGAATACTAGCGAGTCTCATAGCACAGCACGCCCCCTAACGGCCAAAAAAACGAGCACATATCTGATGTGAACGAAAACCTATTCCAGGTGCGACGGAGAAAAGCAATCGAACTAAATAATGCAAAAACAAACCCAAACACGTAGATTCAGTGTACAGGTAACTGGTATCGAAAGCGGCTGCTTAAACATGATATATGTGCAAATAAACTTTCGAGGTATGTTAGTAGCCTAACAAAAAAAGCGACAACTCGAAATGTATGCTCCCAGGAAAAATGTACTGTGAAATATTGTAGTAAAACTGTCAATTGCTTAACGTTCACAGTTTGGCCCAAAATTTCAAAGTTGTTTTATAAATTTTTTATGGTAATTTGGTCTCTTGATGGTTCCACTGACAACATTCATAACTGCAAACTTAGTTAATTATGAACTGACTATAAATTATTCCACAGTTGTACTATGATGTTTTGACGGTAATTTGGCCACTTTATGGTTCTACTGTCAAAATTCATAACTGTAAACTTAGTTAATTATGAACTGACTATAAATTATTCTGCAGTTATATTATGATTTTATTAATTGTAATTTGGCCACTTTATGGTTCTACTGTCAAAATTCATAACTGTAAACTTAGTTATTTATGAACTGACTATAAATTATTCCACAGTTCTACTATGATTTTTTGATGGTAATTTGGCCACTTTATGGTTCTACTGTCAAATTTCATAACTGTAAACTTAGTTTATTATGAACTGACCATAAATTCATTCACAGTTCTACTATGGATTTTAATTGTAATTTGGCCACTTATGGTTATGCTGTCAGATTTCACAGTTAAGTGAGAGATTTGAAAGTTTCGCATTTAGCAATTTCACATTCTTTCATGGGCTTAATTAGTGGGGAAAGCACACAAAAAAATTAATGCATTTAAATGAATTTTAACTAAAAACACAATTTGGACGCACAATATTACATTGAAGGAAACCTGATTTCCATATATTGCCTATTTACATGTGTACATATTAGAAACAAGTGTATTCAGCTTACCCACTGTGTATAAACTTTTAGTGGTCATTATGTTGCTTCTACACTATAGGTGCACCTTGTAGATAAGCAGTTACTGACTGTATCAGGCACAGGAGCATAACAGATATATGGAAATAAACTACCCCCTGATGAAAGACTAGAGTTGGCTGAACTGAGCTGGATGTGCCTTGAAAGTAGTTCCAGTCTCTAAAAACTAATTTGGTGTGTCTAATTTGGTTGTTAGTTTATAAAAATTCTCAATATATCCCCAAAGTGTTTCTTACATTTACTTTGGTGTCACTGCAGATGTTTTTGATTTTCTGATCAACTTAATTTCATTTGTTAATAAACATTCCTTCTTACATTTCAGAACAGAAACACTTTTAAAAAGTTGGGACTGGATATTTTAGAGCTAATAATGGGGTACTTAACAAATTAAGAAACCATATTACTGAAAGAAAGTTTGCAAGGTATTTGCAGATTCCTTACTTTACAATGCAAAAGAATCTGGAGTAATTTCAGTCCACAAAATGCAAAGCCACAACCCTAAACCGAAGACACAAGATCTCTGATCCCTCAGACAGCACTGCATCAAGAATCATCGTTCATCAATAGCTGATATAATGCCCACATGGTAAATTGATTGATTTGGCAAACCTTTATCAATCACTACATTACAACTTACATTAACATATGCCACTTAAAACTTTACTGCGCAGAGATAATATTTAACTTCTGTAAAGGCAGTGTCAAAAATGTAAATAGGAAAATGAGATGAGCATAGCATAACATAAGCATCATATTAGCTGCCTTTGATATGACATGTTCTCCAGGGATGTTCTTGCAATTTTAAACAAGTTAAATCAGAAAACGTTGGGACTGAAGTATGCAAATCACCAGCCCTAAATTGCAACTGTCCCAAAAAAAATTAATGTGTTGAGATGCCAAGATTACAGGCCTAAAATGTAAGAATGGATGTTAATTAACAAACAAAAACAAAACATTGAATATTCTCAGTTCAAACTGTCTGCAATGATATAAAAGTGAAAGTACATGTATAGGGAGCACACATTTTTTATATTTGCATTTTCCATGCCGTCCCAACTTTTTCTGATTTGGGGTTGTAATAAATGTGTATTATTAGTAATTTAATACAAGTTGCGTGGGCACTTAGTAAATGTGGGAAGAAGTAACCTCAGATCTGCATATTTCAAGCACACTCTTAAAATGTGGCAATTGCAAAGTAACTATGAATTAAGTTATCTCAAAAGATGCACACTGCTCACAACAATTAGGGGATATTTTAATATGAGACATTTGAATGTTGAAGTATCCCTTAAATTTACTACACTGAAAAATGCATTCTTTTTGTGGCTCCTAAACAGTTTATCTGCATCCCATATTAAAAACAGCCTGTCAAGACAACATTTATAAAAGCAAAATACATAAATTTGACTTGTTACTGAAATTATTTTTCTATAGTCCTTTCACTTTCAAATACACTAGTTGCTTTATGTCAGAAATTCGAATAGGTATGTGCATGTTAGATTTACAAAATGTAAAAAATGCACATATAACCCTTTTATCCATGTGTATTAATATATAGTACTATGCTATGTTCCCATTCTCTTTCAATTTAATTGGTGACACTGATATAGCATGGCTGATATTGTTTTGTTTTGGGTTTTTTTTCTCATAGGTTAACTACTGTACTTTCGTTTTTTGTTCTCATCATCATTAGCTTTCTAAAAAGCACTGAATGCAAAATCTAAACCAGGATTATCACTAAATATATATGTCCTTATATCCGGTGTATATTTTCCATTGACTAGTCACTCATTCACTGATCATGCCAGCTTAGTCCAGTTTGGGGGTGCAAAGCATAGCAGGTATCACAGGGTATATGTGAGAACCAACCATGGACAGGGTGCCAGTCCTCCTACGTACTTTACTTCTGTAGGATCCAATTTAATTAATTGACTGCTTTTGATCATATTCCTATTGTGTTTGAGGATTCAGACTGACGAGCAGCACGGTGGCTCGATGAGTAGCGGTGGTGAGTTTGTGTACCCTACGATGGATTAGTGTTGTCTAGGGTTGTTCCTGCCCTTGCGCAAAGAGGTGCCGGGTGGACACCGGCTGGCCTGTGACCCATGTGGATTAAGCGGAAGATAATGGAAAGTTATCATATAAAAGTTAGAACAGTGTAAAATGCAAATAAAAACAATTGTCATACTTTAACTTGTATTTAATTTCAAACAGTATAACCTTACGATATTTCAGCCTTTTACTGGTCAATTAAAATGTGTTAATATACATTTATGCAGAAGTAGAGTACAAATGAACTGGAATTCCTACAGTCTTGACAATAGAAAATGTGTGGAGAATTTTGAAATTAATGCAACAACAATGATCCCCTGTTGTTGTACTCTTGAAAATGTGTTTTCAGAAAGAATAACATCTTAAACATTTTAGCACCTGGCATCGTTGGTGACTAAATGTCTTTTAAGTAATGTAAGGAATGGCAGCATCACAAAGTGGTAAATGCTTTACTGTATTGTACTTTTAATGTATTGTAGGTCTAAAATGCAGGAATGGATGTTTATCAACAAATTAAATAAACTTACAAAGACAAAACATGAAATACTGTATCACAGGTTCATACTATCTGCAGGGTAATATAAGTCAAAGTAAATGTAAGAAATACTGTTTTGTTTTGTTTTACATATTGTCCCTTTTTTTATATTTGGGTTGTACATCATACTGTATACCACATGTTTTGTTTATCTCTGTCTGCTCATTCTTTCACAGCAACTCCTGTAAATCCTGAATAGAATAACTGATTTCTTCAAGAGTTTCTCTAGTTGAGGAAGTTGAGCTAAGTATTGGGTAACCTAACCCTGCATTTTAATCAGATCTCCATTATTAGCAGCCTTCTGCCCATGACTTTTGACCCTGCATGACCCCTGCACATGGTGCTACTGGCCAGGGAGCCCAGGAGTTCTGGCAGTAGTCCACTTTTTAGACCAACATCAGCTCACACTCTCATCGGAGAAGGAATCATTAAGCCGGCCTTGAGAAAGAGGGCCAGGGGAGAGCTTACCAAGCCAAACACTATCATGAGAAAGTGTGTCCGTTCTAATATTCACAGATACAGTTACACGAAAGTGAGAATGAATCATCTTTTAATTGCATTCGCTCTTTTCCCCTCTGTTTTTCGCTCCACCCACAATCTCACCCTATCTCTCCCTTTCCCTCTCTCTCGCACACACATATAGTGGACATACAGTCATTCTCCATTTATCGTTCTCCTTTTTCACCTCTCTCTATTCATTGTAAGAATAGGAGCACTCTGTTTTAGCCTGGCATTCATTTTCAATTAACCTCTTCAGCACATGAATCTGAGACTCACTTATTTTAAATGATGCGTTTATTTTAAAGGTTCAAGTCAGATCATTTACCTGGGCACTTTGTCAGTTGTCCACAAAAAAACCCCTCACCTTCTACATAAAACTAAAAATAAAAGCCACACTGAAACTTTAGCTAAGCATTTAAGAAGGGCAGTGCTGCTTTCTCACCCTGTACGTCTCGCTCTGTCAGACAGCCACAGCACCCAAGGAGCCAGTGGTGATGAAAGCTAACACCAGACCCCTTTGGCTTGCTCCATTTTGCCGTTGTCACCTATCTGGGCTTTCGTAAGCTATCACCTGCACTGTCAGGATCCTGGCTAAAACAGATTGAATTCTGATTGATTTCTGCACAGGAAAGAGGGGGGAATTTAAAGGTCTTCCTTTTTAATTGGGTATTTGGTGTGTGCTGATGAGGACTGTGTCCATCCCTGGGGATCCTTTATGGGGCAATAATGGCGCTCGGCTACAGCTTCGTCTGCTCTCTCTCTGGAAGGCCATAACCCCACATTTGTTCTGAGTGCTTTTCTATTATGCATTGATAGTTGAGTATCAATCAATATGGGAGAGGGAAACAGAAAACCGAGCAAAACCAACTTCTTAAGTGTAAAACGCCTCTTAATACCGGAGCTTTCAAACAACTTAACCTCAGTGATTTTTTTTTTCTCAAGTCTCTTGGAGTGGACAAATATGGGGATAATGATTGCTTACATAGTTCCTGGGGGGTTCAGTATAGGTGTATAAGTTCTATATAAAATGCTGCTGTTTAAATCATATATGGCTGCATTCAGGACAATGCCTATAACTACCCATATTTAATTTTTAGAGCCACCAGAACTGATGATCTATGAGGAAGAAGATCATATAGTGAATCTCAGAATAAAAAGATTATGTCCAAGCAAAAATTGCTACCATGCTGTATATAGTATTTTGTCAATGCATCAAGACCAATTAATCAATACAGACAGTCTTACACAATAGTTTGTGCACTCCTAGTCAAATTACATATTATGTTGTTTTTACATACTAAGCAGATAACACAGCCTCTGCAAGGAACCAATTTAAAAGGTACAAATGTACAAAACTATTAACAAGGTTAGGCTACACTATTGACAACATTAACACTGCAAAACACTGGTGGATCACATTTAAAGGTACATAAACTTGTGAACTTGCCATATTTTGGTTAATGTTTTTCAAGCCTAATGTTAAGCAAGTATGAATACAGTTCCTATTTATGTTTGTTCCCTTCAGAGATTTAGTTCTTTTAAAAGATAAACTAAATGGAATTTTACCAGAAGCACCCAAATACTTACACAAGACTGTTTTACCTTTTATTAATTTCAATGCTTTTCTTTTTAGTTTAATATAGCCTATTAGGCCATGGCTCATATATAACAAACAAATAAGTATATATATAAAGTCAGTTAAAAAGACTAGAGTAACATAATGTTTTATTTACAGTGCTCAACCAAAAGGTAATCAAATAATACATCAAATATATAGAATACAGTGGAGACATTCCTATGCTAGAAATAAAATCTTACAAATACACATATCCGCTCGGTTGTCCTTCAAAATCTTCATCATCCTCATTCTCGCCATGACTGATAGATGACCTATGCACTTCATTTTGTCCTTTTGGAGGCTCTCTGTCTTGCTGAGATTCTGCACGATGACATAACAAAGAGTTACCGTGAGTGCACGTACTACTATTGCTTCACTATGGCTTCATGCTCAAGACACTGCAAACTTTTGGGACATATATTTTATGATTTTGCGCCATTTTAAATCCAGAATTCAAAAAATCTGCTGTCTACAGCCAACTTTACAGTCTAGAGTTCCCAGAGTTCACTGCAGTGGGACATTCCGGGAAATTGTAAGGGGGGTATTGGTGAAGTGCTTGTGGCTCAGATAAGAGGAGAACAGTAGAAAAGCAGACCCCCCAGAGAAAGAGATAACAACCAGACAGTCACACCAATGGCCTGCCACATAATACATACATCCCTCCACCCCCCATGCTTTCCTCGTCCAAATCTCACCCGACTCCATTCTCTCTCGATCTCCTGTCATCACTAATACTGTGTTCTTTCAGGAGAAATTCAGTGACTGGTGTAAGGCTATCTGCAGTTCCGTGGGATTTCTCGGAAGGCCAAGTTCACCTTTACTGGTGCGGAGATGATGGGCACAGATAGCAGACGGTTCGAAATCGATTGGACTCACAATGTTGATTTTCATGCACATGTTAATGTATTACAGGACATAAGATTCAGAAACTATGAAGGTCTTGTTAACAAGCTGATATGTTCAAAGAAATATATGTCGTCTATTGGCAACATAGGCACCAGCACAACTTTGCTAAAGGATTAGCTAAAATTAGATTAGCTAAATTTTGTGTGAAAGAAAGTAGAAGTTTGAAAATTGACGTTATAGTATCACTGCTATTACACTGTATTATCCAAGACAGACAGGTGAAGAAAGTTCAGTCATATTTGGCCAAATAGTCTAAATATCAATTGGCCACACCAGGTAATTTGAAACATTATTACTTGCTGTGGCAGTTCTACAGATGTTGTACTATTTTATAGTTTCTGGACGGGACTGCCTTGAACTGTTTTGGTTTAATAGGGATGTCTGCTGCCTTTAAATCTTATCATAATTATAATATGAGGGATGAATGGAATTTCCATATTATTGTTTTCTATAGTGTATGACAATAAGAACAGCGAAAACTGCAGTCGTACATTTTAGTATAATTTAGTTTATGCATATCATCTGATAGGATGTTCTAGGATGTTTTAGGAATGACTTATAAGATAAGTTATAGTTACAGATAAGTTGCTTCTTGATGCGCTACTTGCTGTATAAATATAATATTTTTATAGATTGTAGTGATTATTACATACAAGCGCAAACAATTGCTGTAAGACTACATCGAAAGGCCGACTTCTCTTTTAATAAAAAGGTGTCTTTATTATTAATTAATCTTAATAGAATACAATATTTTGCAAGTGAGATTTTCAGATGGCTCACTGTAATATCAGACTGCTTTCTTAATCTCAAACTCCAGGTTTATCTCCAAGTCTTAGTGGTAGGTAGTTAGTTAGGTAGTCTGATACCCCATACTGACACTATTATGTGTCTGATAATGGCATACAGGCAGAAAGACGTCTGTGTTTTCCTGTCTAGGAGTGTGAAAGACCAGTCTTTAAATCACTGTTTTCTCAGGCAGTTGACCTTTGCTTGCTAATGACTGTATACATGATTCAGACATACCTCTGTGCATAACCCATAATCTTGCGGAGGCAGACACCTCACCATAGATGTTCCTGGTGACACATGTGTACACCCCTGCATCAACAGGACCAACAGAGTGTATTTGGAGCCGACCGGTGAGTTCAAAGCGTCGAGGACCTCCTCGCGCCTGTAATCAAACAAAAGCACAATCATTTGCCATCTGTAACTGTGGTTAATAATCTGGATGTTTATATATATGGCCACTGTGTCTTCAGTATTAACTACTCCTGTAATTACAACACATGGAAATATTACGTCGTGTAATACGATAGGAATTTTTGGAGCTACCAGCTACTGCTTTAAAATCATGTGTATTGTAGATCACTGTGAATCAGTCCATTTTATGTAAATGTATGTGAAATGTATGAATTTTAACTAGCGCTTTGGATATAAATTCCTCCAGAGGAATATATAGAAATGTTCTCCTTAAGAAAAGGCTCTATAGCTTTACTTTTAGAGGCTAAAATAAAAAAATCATTTTGGTACAGAGGTTAGGGGTAAATATGAAGGTAATGGAATTATATACAATACTCACAAAAGTTTTATTATGGGATATTTCATTATGGAATATTTCATTTTGAAGCATACCCTAACTTTTGTACTTTTGTGAGCAGTACAGGTACAGTAACAAACAAATAAATGAAAATGCGCTACAAAGTAATGAGCAACCTAATATAATAAAACAAGACTGTGTGCGTGCGTGTGTGTGTGTGTGTGTGTGTGTGTGTGTGTGTGTGTGTGTGTGTGTGTGTGTGTGTGTGTGTGT
>JAVSBV010000138.1:1613070-1629449 GCA_033117975.1 Parotocinclus spilosoma | reverse complement strand
ACTAAGCAGGAAAGAAAATTAGCAAATTCCTGAAGGAATTCTGAGTAAGGACCTGGAGGGCGATAAATAGTGATGAGTTGAAAGGAGTATGGTTTAGAATTTCTTAATGATGGATCGGTCACATTAAGAATCAGTATTTCGAATGAATTAGCCTTATAATTTGATTTAGCACTAACACCTAGGTCTTTGTCAAAAATTGTAGCTACACCTCCTCCACGACGGTTTCTGCTTTATCTGTGGTGAAGTGACTTTTAAGTCACAAAAGCAAGGTGCATTTACTATGACTAATGTTAGTGGTGCATCTGTGATGACTTAAAGGTGGTTGCTTGGGTGATTGGTATTCAAGGTGTATACACAGTATACAAGTATTGCTATATCCTATGGGAATGGGACAGTCAAGCAAAAGAAGAACACTATAAGAAAGAGATTGGCCAAAAAATGTTCTTTATCCAGCACTTGTTGAACCAAATAAGATTCTGCTACCACTATTCCACTATCAAGTTGGATCTTCTGAATATATTTGTGAAGACAATGGTAATAAATGCAGAAGTGTTCCAATATCTCTTTTGTAAATTTACAAATCTGAATGAGGCAGAGATAAATGAATGAGTCTTCATTGGTCTTTAGATCATGTGCTTCTGCAAGATGAGGAGTTTTACAGTTTGCTGCATGGCAAAGAAAAGGCCACATGGGCAACATTCCAGTTAGTGGTAACAAATTTGCTTGGAAACACCAGGACAGACAACTGTGAAGAGTTGGTGAAAAATGTCTTTCAGGCATATAAAGTATTTTGCTGTAACATGTCATAAAAATTTGAACCATTGATTCAAAACATTGTTTAAAATGCATGGGCTGCACATTTGCACCTTGTCTACACACAGAACCGGGAAACTACCTTAAACACTGGCTTATACTTCACAAAGCATGTTGTTGTTGTTGTTGTTGTTGTTGTTGTTGAAAGCAAATGTTTAGGCCTATTTGCAGATTGCCAATCATCTGGATGATCTAGATGAGGCATGGGACAAGGTGATGTGGTCAGATGAGACCAGAATAGAACTTTATTATATGAACTCCATTAGCCATGTTTGGAGAAAGAAGGCAGATTGTACAACCCCAAGAACACCAACCCAACTGTGAAGCACAGGGGTAAAAAAGCCATTTGGGGGTGCAGCAAAGGGGACAGGATGACTGTACCGTATTGAAGTGAGGTGGGATGGGCTCATGCAGCGCAAGATTTTGGCCAACAACCTCCTTCCCTCAGTAAGAGCATTGAAGATGGGTTATGGCTGGGTCTTCCAGCATGACAATGGCCCAAAACAGTCAGCCCAGGCAATCAAGGAGTGGCTCTGTAAGAAGCATTTCAAGGTCCTGGAGTGACCTAGCCAGTCTCCAGACCTGAACCCAAAAATCTTAGGAGGGATCTGAACCTCAGTGTTGCTCAGTGACAACCCCAAAACCTGAAAGTTCTGTTTTCCTATTTTATCAACTATTTATTTATGCAATAAAATGCAAATGAATTATTTAAATATCTGGATTTCTTCTCTCAAAGTTGAAGTGTACCTATGATTTAAAAAAATCCCCATTCTTTGTAGATGGGGAAACTCAGCACAAAATCATGAACTGGATGCTTTCTTTAGAGATGCTGAAGCATTGATGTCATGATACTAAAGTATGGTGCATTTGGTTTTCCAATAGGCACAGTCCATTGCTGAAGTGATCCCGAACATGTGACTGTGTCACATTCTCTGGTGTGACACTTCTGGTATCTGATTAGAAGATGTATATTATATTGTTTGGTCTTTCTCAAAGTCTTGTCTTCAGTGCCACAGGTTTCTACATTCAGGTTCTACTATGTTAGCTTTCGTTGAACAAGCATTAAAATATGACTCAGAGAGCGCATTTCTACGCACGCTCCTCATGGACGATCTGCTGAAGACACCTTCGTGACTACATCTTATCATATTGCGGACAATTAAGTGCACCAACATATCTATGCACCGCCCAGCACACCATATTACAGAAACCTTAATTCGCTTGAAGAACCAAGTGTTTTGGAGCCATGCATGACTAACTCACGGAGCTTCGTCCAATGCAAACGAGAACAACCCACACATCAAGTCGCTAAAATGGCCTCCGCGCACAACGCAACATCGTTCAGAAGAAAGTGTGTCAGACTCGGTCAGGCTCATAGCCCTTATGCAAGGTTATCTCTACCGGACTCGTATAGTTTAACAATCCCGAATGTTTTATGGCTTGAAGGGCAAACCATAATGCCACCAGAGACGCAAAGTTAACCTCATATTAAGTCAACTGAAACACAACCTTCAAGAAAGTTGGCTCACACAAGGGTTCAGCTTCAAAGAACAACATGGGGCCTCCTGCCCGTCGTTTCGACTTCTTCGTAAGGTTCTTGTGTCAGCAAGCTAAGATGCGCAAAGATTCCAGTTGAGGGACTGCAGCAGCCTAGTGGTAAAGATAACCCATGATTGCTTGAATTGTAAGACTGTATTGTACTGTTAGTTGTAAATCGTTATTGATAAAGGTGTCTTCTAAATTCTGTAAATGCAAATCCAGCGAACAGCATGTGTTATAAAGACAGAAGTATCCCACAAATTGCTACCCGTACATTTTTCATCAGCAAACAAGCACCAACGAGACTGTGTCTGCTACATAACAAACCCCACCCATTACACAGATGTCACAGATTTGGAGACAAATCATTGGAAGAGCTTTGTAAAAGGCATGGAGTGTGTTGCTCAGGAAGGTCGGGACGAATATTGAGAAGATACGTTACAGTTTGTCAATAGAGACTTCTGTGTGGGCGATGGACTGAAATCTTGTCCCATGGCAGAACAAGCGATCAGCCTGCTTCAAAGGACCCAATGTATGCTAGCCAAGTCCAACCTCCAGCTGCACAAGCTAGCGCCAAACGACAAGAGTCATGGACCAACAACCTAAAGACCTTAATTCAACCGTCGATGGACTACCTGTTCAGATAAGCCTCGGTCTGCGTTGGGACCTAGAGGAGTACTGCTTCACTTATACATAAAGATACCCTTTACGCGAAGAGGGGTACTATTCGACAGTAAACAGTTTGTACGACCCACTCGGACTTGTCTCTCCGATAGCACTCCCAGGAAAGATGCTTCTGCAAGGAATATCTGTGAAATCTTCCGACTGGGATGCTCTATTGCCCTTGGAAAAGGAGGGAGTTTGGGAAAAATGGTGGAGTTTTCTTCGGGAATTGGAAAGATTGGAAATTCCTTGAGCCTACACGCAAACGTCCATGTTTTCAGACACCTCAGAGACCTACTTGAGAACAATATACGAACGGTCACTACCATACTGGCTTGATTTAAAGTAGGACTAAGCTGGTGCCACGTTTCAAACACATTATACCCCGGATGGAGCTGTGCAGAGCAGTGCTGGCAGTGGAACTGGCGGAAGCTATCACATTGGACATTGACATTAGGCTTGATGCCGTCACGTACTTTACAGACAGTCGAATCGTACCTGGATACATTTTAATGAAAAGAGAAGATTTTATGTTTATGTAGGTAATCGAGTTCAGAGAATCATCACGTGACTACCCTCAACGTGCGTCACTTCCATGAATGATCTCTGCATCAATGGCGTCACTTTACAGTGGGTGTTGCCTGTTCGGCCAAATTTTGGATATTGGGTGGAAAAGGTGCATGAACAAGGTAATATTTGAGTGCTTCTTCTGTCACAAGCTCAGAGGCAAATTTGAAGTCCAGAAAATGGCTGACCTACCATCCGACAAACTCCGTACCAGACCGCCCTTTGCCGATGTTCGGACCCTAGTCCATAGCGGGACGCTGGATGAGATGATGGGACATTGAGTGTAGGTGGGCAGTTCTCTTTACTTCTCTATCCATTATAGGTATCCACATCGAAGTCACTGAGTTCATGGATTCTTCTAGCTTCATCAATGCCCACAGAAGATTTTAGGCAATTTGTGGACATGCGAAGCATCTGAGCTCAGACAGGGTCACATCTTCGTCATTGCTTAGAGGAATCTAGGAATTTCTTCTAATATCGATCACAGAAAGGTGGACAATTTTTATCCTGGAAAAAGGATGCACCTGGATCTTTAATGCCTCACACTCCTTGCAAATGGGAGGGGTCTGGGAAAGGATGATTGCCATTACACTTCGCATCTTGGATTAATTACTCATGCAGATGGTACTGGCTAACCTTACTCATGTTGTTCTATCAACGTTCTTAGTGGAAGTCATTGCCATCATTAACAATCATTTGCTTGTTCCTGTGTCCACCGACCCATCAGACCTGTTCAGTCTTACACCTGCCTCCCTGTTGACTCAGAAGGTGGACCCTTGTCCACCTCCATCAGGCGCCATTGATCATAAAGACTTGTACAAACAGCAGTGGCGCAGAATGCAAAGCTTGCCCAATACATTGTGGGACAGGTGGCGGAAGCAGTACCTGGCTACATTCCAACCTCGCCGAAAGTGGACTGCAGTTCAGCCTGACCTCAAGGTGGGTAGTGCTGCTCAAAGACATTCAATCCTAAAGAAACGACTGGTCTCTCAGGGTCATTACAGCCATATATCCCAGCATGGATGGTCCGGTATGTAAGGTGCCATTGAAGACTGCTAACAAGGACAGAGCCACGCTTCTGTTCAGACCCGTAAAGGACATGATTTTGATTGTGTCATTTGATGACTGACAGTGTGATGTTTCTATTATGGCACAGTAGCTGAGACACTATCTTATGACACTTTGTGAGTGTAGTGTAAGGTGAAACCAAGGGGGTTTCAGGCGGGGAGTGTTCTGTTTTGCTCAAAGGTTTGTCCTTAGTGCCACAGGTTTCACTTTCAGTTTTACCCTACTTTGGCCTACCATAAAGGTTACCTTAAAGTGCATGCGTGGTTTGTTTAAGTGGAGTTATCTGACTGTTGGCCCTGGCAAGGCAACAGGGTGAAACAGTATATATACAGTGGTGTGTAAAAGTGTTTGCCCCCTTCTTCATTTCCTGTTTCAGAACATCAAACCAATTTAAATAGTAGTCAACACAAGACAACACAAGTAAACACAGAATGCAATTTGTAAATTAAGGTGTTTATTATTAAGGGAGAAAAAAAAATCTACATGGCCCTGTGTGAAAAAGTGATTGCCCTCTAAACCTATTAACTGGTTGGGTCACCCTTGGCAACCACAACTGCCACCAAGCGTTTGCGATAACTTGCAATGAGTCTTTTACAGCGTTCTGGAGAAATTTGGGACAGCAGACATAGACAGCAGAATTCATAGTTCCATTTATCTCAGCAAATGTCTCTCAGCAGGTCTTCCAGGTCCTGACGCAGCAAAACAGCCCCAGACCATCACACTACCACCACCATATTTTTGCCCAAACTCTGCATGAACTCTGACCTTAACTGAGGCAGTTCTTTGGACGTTGTGGTGGGGTCTTTTGTGACCTCTTGAATGAGTCGTCGCTGCTCTCTTGCGGTAATTTTGGCCGGCCAGCCACTCCTCGGAAGGTTCACCACTGTTCCATGTCTTTACCATTTGTGGATAATGGCTCTCACTGTGGTTTGCTGGATTCCCAAAGCTTTGGAAATGGCTTTATAACCCATTCCAGACTGATAGATCTCAATTACTTTCTTTCTCAATTGATCCTGAATTTCTTTGGATCTCGGCATGATGTGTAGCTTTTAAGGATCTTTTGGTGGACTTCACTTAATCAGGCAGGTCCTATTTAAATGATGTCTTGATTAAAAACAGGTGTGGCAATAATTAGACCTGAGTGTGGCTAGAGACAATGTACTCAGGTGTGATAAACCACAGGTATAATATGTTTTAACAAAGGGCGGCAATCACTTTTTAACAAAGGGCCATGTAGGGTTGGATTTTTTTCTCCCTTAATAATAAACACCTCAATTTACAAACTGCATTTTGTGTTTACTTGGGTTGTCTTTAACTCCTATTTAAATTAGTTTGATATTCCGGAACACTTAAGTGTGACAAACATGCAAAAAGACAGGAAAGGAGGAAGAAGCAAACACTTTGTCACATCACTGTATGTGTGCCTGTGTGCGCGAGTCATTTATAGAGGAAAATGATCTAAAGTGACAGTGTTATGTTTTGCTATATCTGGGCCAGGACAACTTGATACCATTGAATAATATATTCTGAATGACCAAAAAACAGTAAAGAAAAATATCGGGAGACATCGGTCTGTAAAATGTCATGTTGCAGCTCAATGGCCCAGGCGTTGAAAATCACAAATCCTTCATAATATTTTACAACTCATTCCGGTAGAAGGTAAATATATGTATCTGTAAAGATCATAATTGTCTACCAGACGGAAGATAGGCTACTAAAGGGTGTTTAATCACTTCAGGGAATGGTTGGTGTGTTGGCGATAGTGTACATCGTACAGACTTCTGTACAGCTTATCTGCAAGTCAAACCCAATACATGATGCTTAAGGCAACATATTTTGGGGGAAACAGGCAGTTTCCTCTTCACACCAACAGCATTTAACAGTGGCAGTTCTAGCAAGGTAGAAATTTGCTTAACTGGCTTGTAAGGTTGGCAAGAGTTTCATTTTCAGTTTGGAGGTCATATTGTTTTTTTAAAAGACTCCCAGTGTGCACGTGTGTCTCCTGCGATGGACTATGGGTGTGATGTACTTTTAAGTTGATTGATACATGATTTTTGTATGACCAGATGTTTAGCTCTGTGCTTTTGAAAACTAAGAAAATAATATTGTATGTGAATTTACTGTACTGCTTACAACAATTAGGGGATTCTTCAAAATGAAATATCCCCTAATTTTCGTGAGCAGTGTATTTGGAAATGTACTATGAGTATGAACTGTGTATGAAGTTTTTTTTATTATTATTCTTGGGATGATTAGCTGAAATTTGTAGATAATGGGACAGAAAATGTCTACTCACATAAGTAGAAATGTAGTGAAGTCAGCACAGCCAATAACACAGTGGGGTGTAGTCAGAGATTTTGAGTCTTGAGATGTTTTAAGATACTGGAAACTTAATTAAAACTCGTTTAGGAAAAAGGAAGGTAACTCTCGGAATTGTGGGGGATCTGGTCTGGAATTGAAGGCAATACTGCCAGAAAGTAAGTACGTAATCTGCCGGCGTATATATACATGGATGCCACGTGGGCTGAACGAGCCATCTCTTTACGCACATTATATTTAACATCAGTTTTTCTGGACAGATTGACCTTCTAAAAATGGCTTCCCTGTGTTTCCGTGACGTGTTTACGCCGTGACGCAATGACGCTGCTACGCTGTTTCAGTCTCAGTATGAAAACAATAAACAAGCCTATGAGAAGAAACGCCGACGGACCTGTCGCTTGTGTCTGAACTATACACTTAAAAAGGAAATACTCTTTTACGAAGTGGCTTGGTTCAAAGAAAAGGGAGTTTTTGAAAAAAAAAAAAGTACATCAGACAAGCAGTTGTGCTGACTGGAAAAAATTCTGAATATTTGTGTCAGAGAGGGAAGTTAGCTAGTATATCCACTGTGTCCAGCTAGCCACCCTCAACAGCCCTGCCTGTGCCTCGTTAGCAAGTCATCTCTCCGGTTGTAGTGTTATGCAGTTCCCGAAGGACGGTTGCCTCGCTCGTTTTCTTCCTCCTCCACCTCCTCTGTACTCCCACACCCCGGTCTCTCTGGCCCTATGTCTCGGTGGCTCTTTCCCTGGTCAGGCTCGATAAAGAAACGGGCCTGTCGCTACCTTCTCCAACATTACCTCGGTCACTTCTTGGAGGAGCGTTTGAGTTTGGACCAGCTGAGTTTGGACTTGTACAACGGCAGTGGAGTCATTAAAGAAATCAACCTCGACGTGTGGGTGAGTTGCTTAGCTAGTCCACTAGCTAGTCTCTTCCACGAAATAGTGTTTCGCAATTTTCATGAACATCTTGTTGTCCGAACAGAGAACAAGATGCGTTCCAAGACTGTTAATACACTCTGAAGTTCTTCTTACAAGTATTTAATGGCGACACACTCACTATATACGTTCTTCAACCACTTTGTTTGGTACACCTTCGTTCATATCCAGAACGAATTGCAACTGATATAATCTTATAATCCAAGCTATTGTGGGTTAAAGACCTGGCTCAAGAGCCCAACAGTGACAGATTGGCAGGGGTGCTGGTGCTGGACACATTCCTCTGAGATTGTGGTCCATATTGACTAAACATGGGCCACTATCACCTCCTGAACAAGTCAAAAGACCATTCAGACTGTAGTGTCAGTTGCCTGTTCTTTGCTGACATGAGTGAACTTCTGCTACTGTAGTCCATCTGCTTGAGAATTTGATGTATTGTACATTCAGAGATGCTGTTTTGCATATCTCTGGTGTGACGAGTGGTTATTTGAGTTACTGTTACCTTTCGGTGAGCTCAAACCAGTCTGGCCATTCACCTCTGACCTCTGGTATCAACAACGCACTTCGATGCAAATAACTTTTGCTGCTTGGGTTGTTTCAAACCATTTTCTGTCAAATTGGACATGATTGCGCATGAAAAGCAGCAGACCAGCAGTGTAGCACCAACAACCATGGCAAATTCAAAGCCACTTGCATCACAATTCTTCTACATGTTGATGTTCGGTTTGAACTTCAGCAGGTTTTCCTGACCATTTTGACTTAAATAAGTGGATTGAGTTTCTGCTCTGTGCTTCCCTAATTAGATATTCGTTTTAACAAGCAGCTGAACTGGTGTACCTAATAAAATGGCCGCATTATTGTCTGCATGTACCTTATACAGCGTGAAAAAAGCAAAGATCACGTGAAAGAATCTTTCGTTAGATGTACCAGAGTGACTTGTCACTGATACACTTACAGTATAAGCATTTGTTGATTCGGAGTCCTGCTCAAGGACCCAATAGTGGCAACTTGGCAGAGGTGGGATTTAAACCCTAATCTTCTGGTAGTCAAGATAAGTCGGGTATCTTAACCACTAGGCTACCATAACCTTTGTGATAGATTCAACATTGTGCTTGATTTGGTCTAGTTTGGCCTTACAAGGCAGGGTGGATCCCTGCTGTCATTTTCTTTATGCCAAATGGCGTAGCTGTGCCTAAATTAGCATAGTGTGTCTAGTAATAATGGGTCCTGAGAGTCAGTACTGTGATGCGTAATAATTTAAAACAACCTGATACAACTGTTAGAGTTCCAAGAAGGCCTAAAAGAACAGGGTTGTCTAAACAAGGTCATCAGAAAAGAAAATGAAAAGACTAAAAGTTGTTTGATTAGATGCAAACTAAGTCATTCGGTCACTCTAAATTGGCATCGATTTGAGAGCATAATGGGCTTCCTGCCTAGGCAATGACATCTAATTAAATCTCTGATACACTTCCACCAGCACCATACCACACAGTACGGTCATTGAGTGCATTTACAAGCACTTAATAGTTCGAACCCAACAGAAAGTCAGATTTTGTCAGTAATCCAATCAACAAATCAGTGTTCCCTTGATTAATTAGTAAAGCCTCCAGGTTTACATGACTTGGGTAAAAGTCAGGTGTTTACTCTGTATCCAGTCAATAATCTCACTGAAGGATGTGAAATAAACTTTAGAATTAAATAATACATTTATTTTAGCGTAATCTTTGCAGACCTGGCTACTTTGTTACACTCTGCCATGTTATGTGTGCGCGCATGTGCAGACTGAGAAAACCAGTGGGAATCATAGTTATCACATTGTTCAGTGCATGTTTAACCATACTAAGTTACAATTCTACTCTCTTTATTGGATTTCCTAATCTGATTTCTAGATGGGAGTATGCTGATTATGTTTGGATTATTATCCAGCAGAGTTTCAGTATTATCAGTGTACCTGGTGACTCTCGGTTCCATGAGTTCTCCCTGTCTTTTGATTTACAGAATGAATGTCTTTTGTGCAACATTTATAATTGTTTGTGGTTACATTGTGCTTCACCGTGGACAAATTTCAAACATTAAAAAAAATTCATTTTCAGTCAGTGAACGAGCTGCTGGACTCGCTCGGAGCCCCATTGGAGATAGTGGAGGGTTTTGTACAGAGTATATCAGTAACAATCCCATGGACAGCACTTGTCACTGACCACTGCACACTTGAAGTCACCGGCCTACAAATAACATGTCGACCCAAGGACAGAACGAGTGAGTTGAGTGCATCTAATATGACACAAAATCGCATGTTTTTGTTTGATTGCATTTAAATCAACATTTAACTGATATGTTTTTTTTAGGTACCGCCCTGGACTCCCAAGGCTGGTCCTCATGTATGACTTCCAGCATGCAACTGGCACAGGAGTGTCTGAAGGACCCACCTGAGGCATCAGAAGAGCCCCCTGCTCCTCTGGAGGGGCTGGAAATGTTTGCACAGACCATTGAAACAGGTATGTATAAATGTCTTGTATGTATCATGACAGGTTATCAGCTAGAAATGTATGTAACTAAATATTTAACTGCAAAACCATTTGCCATGTCTGCATGGTGCCTGTCCCAGCCAGAAGGCATCGTCGTTACATTTTCTCACTGGGGTAGCAGAATAGCTATTTACCACTCTGCCACCTGAGTGCTTGTTTCCATATCCAGTGTGAGAACAGCCTGACTTGTAATTGTAAGATTATTCTAAGAAATAATATCCACTGTCAAGAATGTTTTAAATGAATCATATGCGTAAAATTAATAACATCCCTACATCACTTACTTTGTGCAGCCTTCCATTGCCAGTGTAACAGCACAGGCTTCTCCTAAAATTTGAAATTAATTTAAGAGTGTCAGAGAAAACGGAACACGAAATCTAAAAGCACTTCTAAATCTAAACTCTTTGATTCTTGTTTTTTTAATATCAAAAGGGGATTCTGTGGTTGACTCTACATCCACTCGTGTTGTGCATGTAAAGCTGGAAGAAGCTGGAAGATTTCAGCACTGTATTTGTCTCCACTTGCAGAGGTTTTATTACCCGAGACCACTTAATATTTATGCAATACTGAAACAGGATATTTAAATTAATCATTCAAAGCCTCTACAAATATGAAAGTAAAATATAAATGTGAATATACTTCAGTTATGTTTTGTTCAGTTTTGAGTGTCAGATTTCTTGGCTTTACAATGAGTGCTAAAATTTTTTATACGTGTCTGTTTAGATACTCTACGGCCTTATATCATGTCTTATTTCTCTTCTCTGCAGTTCTCCGACGGATTAAAGTCACTTTCTTGGACACTATTGTCAGAATAGAGCACCATCCCATTGACACTAAGACTGGTGTTGCCTTAGAAATGCGAATTAAACGGTAAGAATGTATGACGTTTCTAAAACGCTGCAGCTGTGTTAAAAAATCTTTCAGCGTGAGTTAATGTTCTTGATTAATCTGTTCTAAAAGAGGATATTGTTGGGGCAGCACGGTGCCGCAAGCAGTTAACGCTCACAGCTTGAGACCCCCATTTCAATTTCAACCTCCGATTATGCCTGAATAGTTTGCATGTCCTCCCTGCGTCCACATGGGTTGACACTGGTTACTCTGGCTTCCTCGCACATTCCAAAATGTGAATATGTCTGTCCAGTATGTTTGCAACCTTGCTTCTGTCATGTATAGCACATTGTCATGTTGATGCCGATGTGGTATGAAATAAACAAACATTTAGACAAAAGAGGGAATTGCAATGACAAAAGGTCAAAGGTCAAATTTGCTGTACACGGTGACTCAAAAGTCACTTGACATATCGTGTGAGCATCTTGGGACTTTGGGCAAAGGCCGCCATAGCGGTTTTCGGACAACCACTAAATGGCTTGTCGTCCACAGTCCCAGTTTCTCAGAGTCTGGCTATGAGAGATGCAACAGTGCTGTGTGAAATATTATTGCTATTTTGCGGCTGCATTCAGAATCAAATTTCATCTTTAGTTACCTGTGACAGACAACAAAAGTTAAGAACTTGTTGCTAACTTTTGAACCACAAGATATATTGTTTTTCCACATTCAATTGCTGAGACAATTCTGGTGTTCTTTGGTATGCTACATGACCACCTTCCCATTGGAAAAACTTATCCGATACGGCAGCTTTTAAGGCCATGTTCGGGACTCATTTCTTGAGGATATTCAGATATGTAATTTTCCCGTTTGTTTCTGAAAGGGTGTTCTATGTCTCACGCTGTACAATGCATTTGTCTTATACTATGCTTCACATAATAAAGGTAAAAACATAGCCTTTAGTTAAATGTGGGATTGATCATTTTTAAATATTACACCTCCTGTGGCTCTGAGGCAAACTGGATCTGTGGGAAAGGATCCATGCTTCCTGAGCTCAGTAAACTCTAGGCTAGACTTCAGCCTTCCATGTGACACTGACTGGGATAAACAGGGGCAACAATGTTTTCAAAGGGAAATGTTTTCTTGCACATTTTTGTAATATCGTTGAATAATTTCTGGACATTGTGGTAGATGTTTGTATTCTCAGAGAAAAAGTGTTTAATTATGGGGGAAAGATTTAATGAAGATGCTTGTGAGTTCTTGTCTTGGTATCATGTGTATGTTTGTGCTTGTGCGTGTGCGTCTGTGTGTGTCTTTAAAATTACATTTAACTAATGATTTAATAGTAATTATAGCAGACATCCTTATTGAGAGACCTACAATTGAAAGTGTACAAAGTACAATCTGAGCAATTGTGGTTTAAGCGTCTCGCAGTGGCAGCTTGGCTGTACCTTCAGGTCAATAGTCTAGCATAAGCACTGCCTAAACACTACCAATTACACTGCTCACATAAATTGGGGGATATTTTAAAATGAATACGAATAGGATCTTTGAATAACTGCTGGATAATCGGATTCTGTCCATGCCCCATTGCTGTCAGTGTGTTTTGACAGTCTTGAGTGATCATACACCCTACTGAACAGTCAATGTGTGACACACTCATACAGTTTGACATGCTTCTGTTCATCGCCATAAATATATCACTTACTACTCAATCACAAGAATTGTGTTTGCATTTCATTTGCATAATCATACAACTTTCTTTGACTTTTCATTTGCTTTTCAGATCATCTTGGTTAATAAAATGATTCTTTTTTTAATTGCTTCATATTCATTTTTGAAATTTCCCCCAATGTCTGTGAACACTGTATTTGAACTTTTGAGAACTAAAAGGAGGGCCTTTATTTGTTTGGACTTTAAGTTTTCTTCAGGCTATATCTTTATAGCTGGCATTTCTTTATTTGCAGCCATAGTTTCATTTCAGAGTTGAAATAAGTGAGATTTATAAAAGTCACAAACGAACACACTTTGTTAGACTTGGTGTAACTGCATTTGTTTTAACACACTATTTTGAAATTTAAACATGAGTTTGAATGGTACTGGCTTGTACTGCAGGCTGGATTACTGTGATGAAGCTGTAAGAGACTCCAGTCAAACAGTGCCTGTGGATATCCACCAACCCCCAGCCTTCCTGCAAAAGATTCTCCAGCTCAACTCTGTACAGCTGCTCTATGAGACACTTGGAGAACCACAGGTGAGAGCACAAGTCATGACTCCGACAGCACTTGACCAAAAACGAAAGTGATTATGCCAGTGATAATAGCCAGCAATGAAAAGTCTGTTTCAGCCTCACTGATAGCAAGCGGGAACTTAAAACCAAACATACATTAATGGATTCTTCATAGACATGTGATTGATGGGCTGTACTGAAGATCATGGTGCCATTCCTTGTAGTACTTGTGGAATTGCGGAATTACTGTTGCTGTAAATTGGAAATGTCTCTGAACAACAGTTTAGGTCATCTAGTAACTCATGTTTAATCCATTTTTCCTTGCTTCTATTTAACCCTAAATACATTTTTGGTATGAAAATAGCACTACCAAGCCATATAAATTGACAATATAAATGTCAACAGAATGCATTTAGTATATATTTCAAAAATAAATAACATTATTTAAATTATTGTCATCAGTGTTCTACACAGCTACATCACGTCAATTATATACTGTTTAATACTGATATCACATTTTCTTTGGAGCTAATATTAATAAATAAGACAAAAAGTCAAAAATTGTGGAACTTAAATTAACATTTATTTAAGTTGTAAATGCATGGCCTCTTTGCTTTGCCTTTTAAAAATAAATATACATAAATAAAGTGTTACTGCACTTAACAGCAACATTTATCTTCTAATGGGGGTGAAAATGCTTAAACACTTGCAAAAGAGAAAATATTTTAGTTTTTAATCACAGTTAAGAGCAGCATGTAATAAGGCTTTACACAAAGTATTCATCTTCTCATAAATGGCCACACCCTCACCGAATGTTCTCTCAGCATCTCATTGTGTTTAGTCACTCAATAGTTCCAGTTTATGAGCTGCAAATTGTAGAGCAATGTTTATTTCCCGACTCTTTTTTTTCAGTGGGACTGCTTATTTCATGTCAAGCAACATCAAGATCACACTTTACTGTTACTCTCATGACAATAGAATTGAATTCCAGCACTCATATTCCAAAGTTATTTCAGAATAAGGTTTACAGAAGCAAGAGAGAGATGTTTGTTTGTTCATTTGGCTTCTTTAACGTCGCTGTTAGAATCAATGGCCACACACAAGGTTATATCCATACACAAGTTCATCTCAACACCAGTTACATATATATACACACACACAAGTCGGTGCCAATTCAGAGTAATCAAACACGCATCTCTTTGGACTGTGGGAGTAAACCCACACAGACACAGTGAAGACATGCAGACTCCACACAGAAAGGATCCAGCCGCTGCACCCAGGGATTGAACTCGAAACTGTTCTTGCTTTGAGGCAGTAGTGCTGCCCCGCGCGAGAGAGAAATGCATTATTAAGGACATTGCTCTTGGCTGATCTCATTAGTAGTAGTTCTATTAACTGACACCTTTATGCTTAAGCCACACATTATGGATTTTCACTTCTATACACATTTTGGTATGAAAATTTGTTGCTACATAAACTTATCGCTTTACAGATTCTTGTACCTGAAAATGTTAGGACCAGTGAGGATGAAGAGAAAGACTCTGGCCCCAAGTGTTTACGGGTACATCCTGAGCCTCTGCTCATTGGGAGCTTCTCTGGTTTCATGGAGACCACTGTCAAAATCAAACAAAATGACATGCTTCCAGGACCCAAGGTCTGTTGCTTTGCTTAAACTTTATTTATGTGTGTGACATTAATAAACACTGATATTAATCTTATTAGAACAGACTTTTCCCTGAGTAGCCAGGGTCATGTCAGTGTTGAGGATTTATGTTTGTTCTAATAGGCTAAATGTACTTGTTTTTTTTTGTTTTTTTACCCCAATTTTTTTCAGCTGGAACTTGAGGGTAAGGTGGGAAGCCTTCACCTATTACTCTCTCCAAATCAGATTGTTCACCTAACAGACCTTTTGACTTCTCTCTGCATTGAGACAGGTAACATAGCTTCTTGTCTTTTCAGACTCAAATACAGAAATTATTCTTTAAAATGCAACAGACACAACATTTTCCTTCTTATTAGTAAAGAGCAGAGATGCCAGAATGAAAGCAAACATTTGGACAGTTGCCACTTTGCCTAAACTATGTCCTGAAAAACAAGACTGTAAGGAGCGATGCGATAAATAAATGTCACAATGGAATGTCATCTGTTTTAAATCCTCTTAGCTATAGTACCTTTCACTGAGTCAGTTTCTCACTGCATCTTAATATTTTTGTATTCCTACTGCAACTGAACTGAATACAAACCACTCTCTAGACAAAGTTGTTTATCAATTTTCACACAAATACCTTTTTGTTGTGTTTTAGATAGTGTCCATATTTTATAGCATGGTGTGATTAAGTTGTGTCACACATGCATCAAGTTATCAAGTTAATGTGTAATATTATAAATAATATTAGTTTGTTAATTCAACATGTTAAAATAAATCTCCACTAAAAGAACATGGGGTGAGTCAGCTTCTTTGCTAGCAAAAAATGAAGTGTAAATTTGAAAAATAATCGGTTTTGGTCATAAGCACTAAAAATATAATAAATCAAAATGAATCAGTATGTCGTATTACTTTAACATAGTGAGCGTGTGTTGAACACAACCACTGGGTTTGCTTATTTTAAACTTTGAATTCCCGCAGATCAATGTATTAGCTGGCTGTATTCTTTGGATTTCAAAATGGGTTTTATGCGTTTTTCACAAATTGACCATAAAAGTATACAGTGTTCCCTCATTTATTGTGGGGGTTACGTTCCAGGATCCGCGTAAATGAAAATCCGCGAATTAGGGACGCCATATTTATTTTAGTATTTGTACACTATTTTAGACTAATTTAGAACTTGCAGAACGTTTGGGTAACATCGTAGGGCTTGAATGAATTCAGTCTATAATGAAACTTTCACAAACAGC
>JAVSBV010000138.1:1566285-1579165 GCA_033117975.1 Parotocinclus spilosoma | reverse complement strand
CCCCGTGTGGATTAAGCAGAAGATGGCAAATGAATGAATGCAAGTATTATAGGATTTGTATTTATTTTTAATACTAATTTATGTTGCTTTAAACATAGATAAAAGCTGTATTACTGGCGGTATTAATGTAGCAATACTTAAAGTTTTAAGAGATATGTAGTTTATAGTATAAATGTTCTTTCTGTGAATTATGATGTTTTAGCAGTTTTTTAAATGTGTTCCCATGTATCTGTTTTACGGTGTAGGCCATGGATGACTGATCTTTAACTGGACACTAGGAGACCTGGGCTTGTGCAGTCTTTGACAGCAAACAGCAATACAAATGTGAAAATATTTAGAGGACAGGATATAATTTATAATAGGCATTCCTTCATTAAAATCAACCATGGTTTTACCATGTTTTGGGCAGAAAGAAAACAATTATAACCCTACTATAGTCTTACCATAGTAAAATAATGGTAGATTCATAGTATACACATACTTAGCATAAGATTACTTAGTAGTTATTAGTAGAATCATAGTTACTATAGACTATGTAGTTTTTTTTAGATCTACCTGAAATTCACTGCTCACAAAAAATAGGTAATATTTAATTATGGGATATTTCCTTTTTGGGGTATACCCTAATCTTTGTGAGCAGTATACTAATAATTTTATTTATACTCTCACTCTGTCATGTACTTTGGTAAAACCATGGAAGAAATACCATAGTAACTCTACCTAGTTTTATTCCTGCCAAACAAATGGTTTAGGTTACATAACTTTGCATTTCAGGTTAAAGTATACTACATACTATGCTTGCAGAAGTTTGAATTCATGAGAATTGCATGTAAAATATATACTATGCCTTTATTTTGTGTGGTTTGAGGTATGTGTTTGTATTTTAAATACAATTTGTTAGTTTAAACACCACTGCACTTTACTATGGTATCATAACATCAATGTTCTGCCATGGACTTCAAGCCAGTTTAGGATATTTTTGCTTTGTGATTTGAGAAGTAAGGGAAGTTTGACATATGTTTAAGTTGCAAAATGTGCTTGTTTTAGCAGAATGCTGCATGTTACAAATAATTTGCTTAATTCAAGTTTGTTGCACAAGAGAAAATGTGAAACAATAATTGTACCTTTTATTTGTAACATTATTGCTTTTCCTATGACAAGAACCTTGTGATATGGATGCATTTCAATTCCACTGCCTTAATGTGGATGTAAATAAGCGCATGAGCACTCAGTGGATCTCAGCAGGGTCTTGTAGCTCCTTTCCTGTCAGGGCCAGTGTTTGTTTTTGGCCTGTGCCTTCTTGCGAGGTGCACCACCCTCCCCTGCTGGGCCGACAACCTCAGTTCCCTGTGAAGATCCCAGTTCTCTCTCATCTGTGCCTGGGCCACTTGGCTTCTTGACTACTGGAATAACAGAGTCCCGAGAAGGAAATGACAGCCTCTTGTGGGTGGGGGGATGGGAATGCAATAACAGAGAGGTGTGGAGATATGCCTGGCCGGTGCTTGCATGATGTTTATATATTAATAGATAGATGTAGGAATGAGTGCACACTATGTATCTGTCCTGTGTAGTCTGATCTATTTACAGTGGCTGATTCTCTGAAGTTTATGGAAAAGTTCTGAGCTATATCTATCATTTCCTTTAAAGTTCCAGTAAAGATTCCTTTGAACTCAATGTCATATGGATGCGGATATCATTTAACTTGGGGCCAC
The DNA here is from genome assembly GCA_033117975.1 of Parotocinclus spilosoma. Classification (NCBI taxonomy): domain Eukaryota; kingdom Metazoa; phylum Chordata; class Actinopteri; order Siluriformes; family Loricariidae; genus Parotocinclus; species Parotocinclus spilosoma. The sequence goes on along the minus strand of JAVSBV010000138.1, from coordinate 1,577,453 downwards.
GTTATGTGTTGCCAGAAGGTCTCCGGTGAGCTGGACGAATCTCCTCCCCTGTTCCTCTCAATATCTCTTGATCCCCTTTTTTCTCCCCTTGATTTTCTCACCGTCTCATTCTTGGCTTGCATTGTAGGGATAGGGCCCTGACTTCCTCCTGGATTACATAGTGTCCTCCCTGTTTGCCTATCCTCTCACAGGCTGCATATCTTGGATTCATTAACCTCGGGAACTTCCAGAGTGCCTTTGTCCTGCAAGGTCCTCTGTGTTCCAGGAGCCGCAGGCGGAGAGATTGACCATTGTAATTCACTGCATGACATGCGCATGTCTGTCCTTGATCCCTCACTTTGAAATTGAGTGACCAAGGGAAAGCAGGGCACTCTGTTCTGTCCATAATTTCCTTTCCTCATCTACCATTACCTGTGATGTTTGAATGTGAATTTGGGCATGCCCTAACAATCCAACCTAATTCTGAGCATCCCCAGATAAGTGGGATGTAGTAAATGGTCAACAGAGGGGGCTCTTTCCCACTCAAACATGATGAACCAGACCATGTCATGCTCTCAGAGATGGTTTCCAAGCCAGGAAACCAAGGACAATAAGATGTTTACCTCATTATCAGGAACACTGTCACTGCCTGTGGGGGCACAAAACAAGAGTAGAAGAAAGACGGAGTAGTAAACTGACAGAAGAGCTACACAGAGACGAAGAAAAAGTACACAGTAGCTGCATAGACAAACATGCATATAGTTGGCTACGTGATCAATGGTCGTTAAAATGTATATATTTTTTATGCTTAAATTAAAACCCTGTTGTTATTCTTTAAACACTGAATACATATGCAGAAATCTATCAGCTTTATACCCACAAGAGTGCGAATTACAACACCCTTGAGCTGCTGATTTTAGTGCAGCATGGGTCATGAGTGCGCTTGTTTGGATCATATATGATGATAATAGCTCCAAAGTACCAAAACAAGGTTGGAGGGTGGGGGGTGCTTCCTTTTGCCCAAACCAACCCCACATTAATTCATGGTATCAGTCATGCAAGTAAGCTACTTAGCCTAATTGCTAGCCGACCGCTGATTAGCCTGTTAGCATTGTCAGCATAGTAGCTAGAATGCTCAGCACTTGTATTATACACTGCTCACAAAATTAGGGGGCATTTTATTGAGGATATTTCATTTTAAAACATACCCTAATTTTTGTGCCAAGTAAGCCTATATGAGCTAATAAGCAAAAAATTCAATCTTATGCTATAATAATACTTTAATGCTATAATAAATTAAAATTTAGTTTTAATTTAGTCAACAAAAACCACTACTATTATTGCCAAAATCAAGTAAACTTTAATCCACATTTGTTTTGTCATACTATATTTAGTTAATATTGGGAAATATATATTGAATGGCTGATCCAGATTTGTACAAGGACAAGGACATATTAACAAAAGCCTCAATACAGATGTAAATGCAGTGCCTTGATTTAAATTGTATGTATCACTATGGCAACAGCTATCAGCTTAACTGGTTGATGTAAATAATTAATTAAGACATCGCATAACTTTGTAATGACCACAGAGCTGTACTCGAGACCTTTTTTTAGCGGTGCTAAAAAGCAAAGTAGACCTCTGTTTGAAATGGTCTGAGGATAGCTTCAGAAAGTAGCTGACTTGTGGCAGCTGTTGTCTTCCCATCTTTGCAAATAGAACCAATAAATCAATATCAAATCTTAAGTGCAGGAAGCCAGATGGTCTTCCTCCAGATCTTCGACCAACCAGGTCAGAGCCCTCTCAGAGCCAGCATGGCTACTGTAACGCAGGCCCACTGTGAAGAGTCCCTTTGAAGGCTTTTCATTCAAACAAGGAGCCCATGAATGACTAAAGGGAACAAATAAGCTGTTACGACTCAGGTCAGATCTGTGTTTGTGTTTTTCTGAACATCAAAGGCTTGTGAGTGTTTGATATGCACCCCCCCAAACGCACACGCACACACACACACACACACACACACACCTTGCTCCAGAGCTAGGACAGGTAAAGAGGTGGAACAGTTGACTGAGAGAAAAAGGGTGTTCTTCTGATTTCTCCCTCTTCGCTCATGCCACAGGGCTCTTAACTCAGACAAAGAATCTTTCATTGCCCCCAACTCTGAAGAGAGCCATCAGCCCTTTCACATCTTGATATATCTATGGCTGCAGACCTGACCTTACTAGAAGTCTGATGGTTGATATTTTGGTGTTGTCTCTGTCCAAGAATTTAATGATTGGAAATACATTTGACATGTATTCATTTAACAGGTGCTCTTAACCAGCTGATACAATCTTACAAACCAAACAATTTTGGGCCTTGGCCAATTAAACCCCTTTGTCAGCTTGTCCTTCTGTTAGGGTAACAGACGATGTCACTTGTTTCGAACAAAAACCAACAATCTCAACTGGATTTTTGTGTGGGTAAGAGGTTAGGTTAAACAGTAGTTTGATTGAATGGCTGTTCACAGGCGAGTGCGAAATGCCAGCTATGAGGAGAGGTGTCAGTGGGGAAAAAGCAGGTTGCCCCATTCTTTGTGCGGCAGTCGGGATGAATGCATGGCCTCCATTGTTTCAGGCCGACTGTCCATCCCCACCAGACCATCTTCACTGCTTTGTCTTAAGCGGCATAACCACTTCCTTCAGCCAGGTCAGGGCAAGGTCATGACTTTGAATATGTGCCTTTCCCCTGTCTGGCTGTTCCAAAACACTAAAAGTGATATTGCACCGCTGACTTCAAAGCACCTACTTTTATGTCACTGTAAGCTAAGAAGCAAATATGCATGTCATAAGTAAATGTGTGATTTAAGATTTAATGAATGTTATAAAAATTAATTAAAAATTTTGCTTAAAAAAGACAAGACAGTGAGGTCAGTGGTCTCAGATTTACTGCACTAAGTTAACCTCCCTAGTTAACCTTAATGGGGTCAGTTATTCAGTTGTAAAGACACTGAGCAGTCTGACCTCTTCTACTCATCCTGGGGCTGAGACTGTCTTGACGGGCCAAGTAGAAAAAGCTGTTGTTCTTTCTTGATAAGAAAAAGTCAATGTGCCATCAGGCACGGCATATGCAGACCAGGTCAGCCCAGCACTGCGAAAGAGGCAGATAGGAGTGTAGAGATATTACCTGATAGAAATCAGCATGGACCTTTGATCTTTAAGAAACTGATAAGAATTTACATGGTGACATGCTGAGAAAACAAGCAGGACAACATGGCAGGTACAAACAAGCACGCAGAGGTGGAGATGGCCCAAAAAGGGTCGCAAACAGCCACATAAGAAGAAAGACTGTTGGGAGATTGGCTAATTGGAGAGAAAAGTGGAGAGAAACTTTAATTATAGGCCTTCCTTTTGGGAGGCAATATCATTTCAGGTTTGATCAGGACAATCAGTATAAATTCCAAAGAAAGAGACAGAGGAGGAATGTATATTGATTAATTATGTAAAGAATGCAGAGAAAACGTCTGCAAATGTATACCACCTGGAGTACAAAGTCATATTTTCATGGCAATTAATACAGGCGGCCTGTCAGTGATGAAACAAAAATAAAGGAATAATTGAGAATTTACAGAAGCACAATTTAAGGCATATAGCGCACTATATTTGCAGTATTTAAGGGAAAAGAGCACTGATTGTGCAATTTTAAACCAATTTTGAATGAAGTATGTAGGGGGAGGGCTATGCCTGTGTATTTCCCCAGCAATGATTTAGGGCCTCCATGTGGAGCCCAGACAAGACCTGAAGTTGGGAGTGATGTCCTGAAACAGATGCCTAACTGTCTGGCTTGGAGGAGGGGGAAGTTGGATTCAAAAGAACGATGGAACTGCCCACTGAGCTAATGTGTCTCAGTTGGGCCTCCTAGCAACACAGCTGCAATAGAACTCCAGTCACTGCACCTGCATCCAGGTCCACACACATGCTTAGGTGTGAGAGATATAAATGCATGAGGTGGGATTGTGTACAGAGACAACATTCACACTGCATATATCAGAAGTACAGGAAGAAATGTTACTAATTTTAAAAACACAAATTTTCATAATTAGAATCCAAGCCAACAAATTCACTGGGAAACCAATTATACAACTTATTTCTAACCACAAACATAAGTTTTTAAACTAGGTTCAGCTAATAAAAAACAGAGCTTGACAATAAACACAAAGTATGTTTTGCTTCTTACATGGACAATAAAAACAGGGAAACCTTGTAAGGATATATGGCAACATGGACTAATTGAAGTGGAAAAGGTTTTCAAATAGGAAACTAGACAGATTGATTTCTTTGGTAGTTGTTTCAGCAGGGTACAAAACATGTCTAAATCCACAAATGATTAATTAACCACAGAGTACAGTTTTGACATGGCCAGTATAGTCTCCTCAGCGAACTTGTCCCCATCATATCAATAATTATAGAAGAAACGTTGCTAATAACAAGGGATGCTGAACAACATACTGCAGTAACTGCATTGGTGATACAAATGGTTTTACTTAATGCAACGCATTTCTTTTGCGGAGAAAAACAGAGTTTCTTTTAAGTTTAAATGTAAGGTTTCCTATTTTCAGGGTGAGATTTATTTTATTATCCAGAGAAACATTTTAATGATATTTATTCATTTTTAACAAGAGTTTCACTAATTCAGGATTTTAATTTTCATTTATTCACTTTCATACTGGGGTCTAACTAGTAGCACAGAGCTCAGGCTGGTAACCAACTACAGACATGGTAACAGTCCCATCACAGCGTACGTACACGTACACTCAGTCACACTGGGGCACCTTAGAGAGACAAACTGACCTAACATATCTTTGGAATGTGAGAAGAATTTATAGTCCCCAGTGAAAACCCATTTGGACAGGGAGAACATGCAAACTCCACACAGATAGAGTTAAACTGGGGATCTCTGGATCTGAAACAAAAACACTACTTGTACCACTAGGCAGCACTTAGCATAATTACACAGTAAATGAATAGAATCACCTACAAGTTCCACATTTTCATTATACCCAAAGGGAATGAAAAATGCTGCTTACTACCTGAATTGCTACATCTACAGAAAATGAGGAAGAAAGTTACATTTGGTACAGTAGTAAAATGTAGTAACAAATACTTTACTATAGTGAAATAGTTAAAATGTGGCATTTTGTACTCTTGAAACAGATTTTGTTAAACAACAATGGTACCCATACTGTGTCCTTATACTGTGAGGATTTCCTCAGATTTCAATGATCTCTGGACTAAATTGGCTTCATATGTGGACATCCATTAATACATTTTACAAAAAAGGTGCTTCTCTTAAACCTTTACTAATTTGTCCAACAGTTGTCCCTAGACTTCCATTTCAGGACACCTTTAATTGACAGCCTGTTTTTCCAGGAAGCGTCATATGGTACAGATGTGGTAAATTTTGATTAGGTTAAAAATGAATATATGTCTTATACACTGCATATGTAATCAACGCCCTCATTCATTTATTCACATGTTAACTTTTTTATTCATCTATTTATATTTTATATTACAGACTTCCTACAAGAAGATCAAGGTTGTACATAAACAACTCACTGGATATAGGAGACACTGTCATAAATCTAATTCCATGTCTCTGGTCAGAGACCAAGATAAAGCTTGAGGGGCTCATGCTCCAATTAAAAGAATTAAGATTTTTAGGCCTGCATTATCAGTTCTTTCCTACAGACATCAAAGAACACATGGAGTGAGAGTGCAGCTGGCCTAGTGGTGTGAGTTTTTTCTTTCTCTTACTGATGTTTGTACTGAGGATGTTTACTGATCTCACCAAGGACAAACAGGCTCATTGTTGTTTGGAGCAAGCACTAGTCATACAGACAAGCTTGTGTAGATTACTCTGGCAGGATGTTTCCTAGCGCTTGCCATGTTTTAGTATTTGTACACACCAGCAGTGCCATGATGTTTTAAACTAACATTACTATGAGATAACATAGTTTGATAGATTTACAGTCTCAGTTGTTGTACTAAATTATTTTTATTTTATTATAGTATAATACAATTTTACTTACATTTTAGATAAAGAGATTTTGCATGGTAGATTTGTCAATGTTTTCCCGGATCCCCTTTGGGATTCACCTCTCTCCATTTAAGTTACGCAGAAACAGACCACTAGGTGTCACTCTGAAACACTTTTACTGGCTCCATTTCAACATCTTCTGTCAGCTGTACAAATACTGTACTGTATGCAATCCTCCTGTTGCTCAGACTAACTGAAGCTTGTGGTACAGCCAGTTCTTTATTCCTCAAAGCAGACACATCTGTATGACACATGCATTACACAACAAACTCTAAAACCCACACGCCAGTGACTCCAGTGTGAGGATAATTAAGGCTGTTATGTTTATATTCCAACACACTGTAAATCAGTCAATTCCATGATAACATCTTCCTTAATAAATGACTGATCAGAATGAGTCATGGGTCTCAGTTTGATGGGTTTGACTTCTTTGATTTTGCTTCCTGTGCTTCTGTCTGGTTGTTAGAGCAGTACTGTGCACAATATAGCAACTGTGCTAAAATATTAGCATGATGAATGAAGACAATGTTCGTTTGGCAGCATTCACTTACAATAAAAGTAAAGCAGTAAAGGAATAAGTGCTTTGTTCAAGGGCTCAGTGGTGGTAGCTTGACTGTACTGGGAACCCTTAACTAATTAATTCTGCTCAAAATTGCAGTACAGTAAGCGCAAGGCCAACACAGTCCCAGTTACAGTGACAGCCAAGTTGGCAGTTATGCATAGTAAATGAAAGTACTTTGTGTTAATAGCTTCGACCGTAATCCCATCATTTACCATAGTAAACAACAGTTTTACACAGGCACTCTTATGCCTGTACTTGAACAAATACACAAATGCTGAATCCCAAATGCCTATTAGCTTAGACTCCAAATGTAAGCACATTTGTTTAACGTACAAGGTGGAGCAAAGCAAGAATTTGAAATGTTTCAAAATGGGGCACAAATAATCCTCACAAGATAACAAACAGAAATAAATTCCACCTATCTGAACCAGGTTTCCATGTGATGACTATCTGTATCTATTTCTGTAATCCATTTTTATTGCTTTTTACAATTTTATTTATTCAATAATAGGTATTGTTTAATACTGTTTTCAGTATTAACATAATATAGTGTAATTAGCCTTTTTATTCATTACTTATCTTTTTTTGTTTTACACTTACTAGTAAGTTTGATTATTGTAAGATCTTAAGACTGACTTATCTGTAAGATCGAGTAAGATTGAGTATGATAAAAGAATAATTTGGTAAAAAATGATTGGATAAAAATATCAAAACAGTTCATTCAATTCAACATGCATATGTCAAAATTATTAAAAAAGCAGGGAAATACTTGAACATGTTCTTCAAACCAGCAAATTTCACAGACTGTGGTATAGCTCAGGCCTATAAATCAGAGTGGAACAAGGCTGGGGAGAGTGGTTTTATGAGGGTGGGTGCTGGGAAGACATCCCCTACATCCTGCTGGGGGTTGGAAGCTAACACGGTTGAAGTGCCAAAAGTCTTTTAACTGGCCAAGTCCCATACAATTTCTTATTACTTTATTGGGCACCATTTAGAAAGGCTCTGTGTCCTTTCAAAAAGTATGAGAATGGCAAAGTATTATTCATTTAAAATAACTTATTTTGTATTTGTATCATTCTCTTGAATGAGACACTCATTCTTAGTTGCCTTCCATTATAAACAAAGTAGTAAAGTGCAATTATAAGGTCATTGTTATTAATTTGATAATTAAATTATTGACTCATAAAACACTTATGCACATAAATTGACAGACAAAGACACTTGACCGTTGACCTTGTGTATTGCCCAAAATCTGTATGGCAGTGATTTATGCGGCTTTGCCTTGGTTTCAAAATGGTTTTCATTAAGCAACTAGAATAGTTGTGTAGAAAAACTATAAAAGGAGATCACATTCGAATAATTTTACAACTGCAGTCTTAAATAAGGATTGTATGAATAAAAATCTTCTATTCATCTTGACCTGTTATCAGACCATTGTTAGGTGTGGAAATATAATATACTGTGCTGAGCTTTACATGTTTGGCCTTAAGTTGGTTCATTTAAAATATTTGTCTTTCTATGAAAAAGATTACGCATTTTCATTCACATTCCATTTTTAATGCTAAAAAACTACACTGCTCACAAAAAAGTGGATATTTTATTGGCTTAGTATAGTCATAGTCACTTTATATTTTTGTGAGCAGTATATTTAACTGCATAATTACTATCAGTGTACAATCCCTAATTACTGTAAAAGCCCAGATGCTGTATTTGCACGTCATTGGAGAGACATTTTAGGGGGTCAAAGAATGCCACATACAAACAATGCACAAAATTAGACCTAAATGAGCTTTTGAGTTTGATACACATTTTAGCAAATTGTAAAATGTAATTAAAAACCACACTTTGTTATAAAACTAATGCTGTAGTTTTGCTTTTCAGAATCAGAATCGGTCTTTATTGCCATTGTCAATGAACAGGATTCACAGAGTAAGAATTTGTTTCGGCATAAAGGTGCACATGAAACATGAAAGACTATCACACTGTGATAAAAATAGTACTCCACACAATAATAAATGAATATGTTATCACAATGATACCCCCCCCCACACACACATACACAAACAAACATGTAAAAAAAAGTTTCAAATGCTAGATTTGACAATATCTTGTTTACAAATGTATCATGAAAATAGCAAAAAAGTTACTAATACAACATGATCTCATCCAAACAAATTCACAAGGCATATGTAACTACTGAACATTTAGTGGGCAATTTAATAATAACCTCACACAGAACATAACACACTGTACACTCGAACTGCCATCAAGAAAGTTAAAAATACCGAGCACATCACTGGAGGTGAGAATCCCTCCCTTCAGGACATTTACACCACACGGTGCCTCAAGAGGGCCATGAGGATCATCAAAGAGTCCAGACACCCAAACCACACCCCATTTACTCATCTTCCTCCAGGCATATATATATATATGATAATGATACATATCACTTATTATAATATTGGAGTAATTGTTTATTAGGGAAGTCTGCCACCTCTAGCCTATATATAAGATGAGATACAGGTTCTGTGTGGTATTCTGTGACACGTTTGCAGACAGTTGTAACAGCTAAGCCTGTAGATCCTCATATATCACACCAGCAATTTGGGCAGCCTGTCACTCCACAGCAAAGGAATTGATGTGAATTATGAATTCAATCACAAAACCTCAAACATAACCATCATTTGATCCTAAACAGAAACTGGATTAGTTGACAATATGGTTCCAGTCTGTATCAGTCCAGGTTTAACATGCATGACACCACTGCAAATGAAAGTGATGGTGGAAGGTGACGTGGCAGGACAACTAATGGCCACTATGGCAAAATTATTTCTGCACCTGGAAATGGTCCGGACAAAGACAGGGGTGTGTAGTGGAAGTGCCATCTGTGGATGTTGGCCAATGAAACTCTAGGAGCTGCTTGTGCTTGTTGGTGGATCAAACAATCCTCTTTACTGGTGATCTTTCTAGGCCATCCAGTGCCTGTTTGCCATGTCTGCTGCCCTCAGAACAGCCTAGATGACAGGCACTTTGTTGGAGCAAACTGAAAGCTTCTTTCAGTTCAATGATGGGTCCCCTCTTAACGACAATAGTCTCTCACCAAGAGATAAACTGCCCAGAGGTAACATCTGAGAGCATTTTATAGGGCAGCAAGGGGAAACAAGTAAGATTATCTGGTCATATATGCTAGTATGCTAAGGCATTTTAAGAATTTTAATAGCAATTATACACATTGCCTTTTTGGTGTAATGTATGTACTGTATCTTCTCTTTCAGCTTTTTTCGCAGCTCCTTAGTCTTCACCATGGTTGCAACATAACTTGAACACATATCTGATGGTGTTTATAAAAACACACAGCTGAAGCAAATTAACAGTAGTTATTAAATTCTCAATGGATTGGACAACTTAAAGAGAAACAGTAGGTTTTTAAATCAGCAAGAACATATATGGGTTGAATAATTGTGACATTTTAGTATTAACCAAGTTATTTTCCACGCTAAATGGCTAAATTAGTCATTTTGTACATTTTCTGAATTATTAAACTGTTACTTTTAATACAAGATCTAACTAATCTATCTGAAAACTTCTTGTTCTAGAATCCTCACTTCCTTTGGGTGGTTTAAATGCATATTAATGCAAATAGGCAACTATGTCTACAAAATGTGTATAAATACGCAAAAGCAAGAACTGGTTTAATTTACCTATGATTACAATCTGCACCATTTGTGGTGTTCTAGTCAGATTGTGGGTTTGTCCATGCCTTGGTATTGCCATACTATACCTTTATTTGTGTTACTGTGCACAGCTCAGGTTTGTACATGGTTTTTATTTATGATTAGCATTTCGGTTTAGAATCTGTCATTAGGCATTGTGTTTAGACTTGTCAGACTTGTATTGCTTGCTTAGTCCAGCTTGTTTGCCATTAGATTACATAGCATTTGCTATCAGCCATAACATAACCACCTGCCTAATATTGTATAGATCCTCTCATGAACCTGGTCTGACCCATTGAGGAATGGAATTCACAAGGCCTCAGAAAGTGTCCTGTTGGATCTGGCACTAAGCCAATAGCAGCAAATCAGTTAAGTCATGTATGCTGTGAGGTGGAGCCTCTTTGTTGCGCATTTCCCACAGATGCTCAATCAATTTGAGATCTGGGGAATTTGGAGTCTATGTCAACGCCTAGAAAAAGGCCACTGTCAGTAGAAAGTACTGTTGCCATGAAAGGGTGTACTGCAACAATGTTTGCAACAATGTATATGTTAGTGATCAAAGTAACATCCACATAAATGGCAGAACCAAATGTGGACAGAGCATCACATCCCAGTATTATTCACCTCCTACACACACGCTCAATATCTGAGACAATTCTTTTTCTTTTTTGATATGGTACATCACCACTTTTCCCAATTTGGCAGCTTTCAAGATGGCAGCTGTGTTCTCTGGACATAGCCTAAAAGACTAAAAGATAGGCCCACTTACCCATATGTGTGTGTGTGTGTGTGTGTGTGTGTGTAATATATATATATATATACACACATACACACACACA
>JAVSBV010000138.1:1554237-1566185 GCA_033117975.1 Parotocinclus spilosoma | reverse complement strand
TCTCCAAGTTTTCCTAATAATAAAATTTATAAATTTTCCAAAAAAATACCTAAAGTACAGTAGATACCTTCTTGGGCCACTGCATGCATTGCTCTTGCATGGGCTGGTCCTCTGCTTATTATCTACACTGTCAGCTTTGCTGTAATGGTATGGTATAAAGGTTGTTTGGAGGGTAATTCACACGGACCGGAGACTACAAGGGGGTGTGGAAGATCACACTGTTATGGCTAAGATATTATTCTGTTCTCTGTTGCTTTTTCTTCTTTGCATAGAATAGCATAGTACGAAGTGTAGTAGTCGTTTTCTGTACAGCCTCTTTTTTCATAGTTTGTCTGCAGTTTTTTACTCTGATCATTTTTAGTGCCTTATACATTCTTAGTAATTTTATATCTTAAATATGTAATTTTATTTTTTAATAAGGAAATCTCTGGTTTTCAAAAAAGATTATTTTGTAATGCATTCACCTCAAAGACAACTGAAGCCTAATGTGATTGCAGGCAGTCCAAGTTGGATAGTATGACTCGTACAGTTCAGAGATTTTAAGTCTTACAGTGTGCACAAAGCTTAAGCCTTGATTTCATCCACTTGAGCAGCAAGGCTTGTTAAGACAATGCTGACATGTGTTAACAAGTTGACATAAAGCACTTATGAACTGAAAGAAATGAATGAACATCTTTTTCCACTCCTGTTTATACTGACACTCGCATGTAACACATCCAAAAGACTGAGCACAAATTAGTGTTGGTTATTTTTAGTTACTGCTCCTGCTTTTTTAAATAAATGTTGTGTTTGTTAATCAATAGACCATGTGGTAATGAACCAAACTGTCTAATTAAGTGTGTTTTGATTTCCTGCTGTTTCGATTCCCCCGTCTGGATCCCCTGGGCTCTATATTCTCTTTTTCTCATGCACGTTCATAATCTTATTCCTTATCTTTTTTCTCTTCCTGTTGGTTCTCTATCACCCCTTCCTTCCCAGATGTCCCGCATTCAAAAGACTAAGGGAGGAGGCTGAAAGGAGGAAGAGGCCCTCCTGGAATGAGTTGAAGGGTAGCAAGACCGAGGGAGAGTCTGACACCAAATCTAATCCTACACTTGCACGCACGTCTAATCCTCGAGGTCTCCCAGATCCAGGCATGGTCAATCTTGCCTTTGAGGAGGGAGAGGATGGTAAAGTATTTTAACCCATTCCGAGGTCTATATATACCTGTCAGGTATTTATATTGCCACTTATAATACACAGGTCAACAAATGTTTTGGGTCATTTAATTTGGACATTTTTCTTGTATGTTTTGAAGTATGATGTTCTTGTGTACTTGTAATTTATAGGACCTAAATGTAGGGGTCGTTAATGCACATTATTAAAGAACATGCTTTGAATAACACTGTATCAGCTTGCATTACTGTAAAAGAAAAAAATGCGAGGGTTTGACAAAAGCCAGTGTAAATTAGGGGAAATGGATTTGCACCTTTGTTGCCTTAGAAAACAGCTTTAGTGCTTTAGGCAAGGTGATTCCTTGTAAGGGTTTCGATGAATCACCTAATTCTTGTTAGCTTCTGGCTTGGAATGACTAGCAAATTATGAAGTGGTGCATTGCACTGCAATTAGAGGAATGTGTTGTCACCACTATCTGCTTTCTGTGACCACGTCTACACCTGGGCATTTACAATATTATCTGTGTCTGCTTGGAGATGCAGAAATGAATCAGATCTGCTCTCTATATTTATTGGCCCACACCTTATCATAATAATCACTTAACAACTGACTCAATGTCTTACGAGACATGACATAATTCTTTGAGTAATACAGTGTTATTCTGGCATCAAAATTACTTAACATATGTATTACTTATTACAATTTGCATGAAAAGAGTTTTTATCTGTCAGGTTGTATGCTTTATAACATCTGACCCTATCTCTCCTAGAAGCTCCACTCCGGTCCAGCCTTGTGGCAGAGTCGAACATTGTTGAGCTGCTTCGAGAAGAGCCAGGAGAAGATTTGGGTTTGCGCATAGTGGGAGGGAAGGACACACCCTTGGGAAATATCGTCATTCAAGAGATTGTGCGTGACTCGGTGGCTGCCCGTAATTCCAAGTTGGCCCCAGGGGACCACATTCTAGAGGTGAGCCATGTCAGATTTCATTGTGTAATGAATTTTGTTTTGAAGAGATTAAATTCAGCTCCCTGCAAGGTCTCTACTTGTTATAGCAATATCATTGCTTTTCTCACTCATTTGATGCCAGTGTACACACCCAGTGTACACAGGGAGATTTTATACTAATCATCAAACACTCTACTTTCACAGGCTGTTTTTTTCAGTTTGCAGTTATTTTGCCATGGCAACTGCAAATTAAGGTCAATTTTCCTAACTTTGGCAATATTGTTTTTAAGAAGCAACAAATTGTGTTGTAGCTTTAGATGACTATTGACCTTCTCGTCTATTCACCTTGGAATCGAGGTGTATTCTTTAAACTGCTATTATTCTGTTCTCATTCTGAATATGGTTCAGGCGCGCAACAACCATTCAATCAACAAACTTTCACTTTAACGACAAAGGCTGATCTTCTGTGTAGTTCGTAATACTCACTGTCAGCGCTTTTTTGGCTTCTGGCACGCAAAATGATCAGGTCCATTTATAAGTGTTTTGGCTTTTCCCTAAACTGGGTCATGACAATACATTACTGTGTTTTCTATAATTATTGTGGATTTCCATAAAAGAAAAAAAATGAAATTAAAGGTTTAGTATGTCTATAACAGTTTAGGCTTCAGACGGAAACGGTATGTATATTTTGCAGTGTTTATTGTTTTTGTATAAATAAAAATATATATTTATATATAATTTATAAACATATTTACAATTTACAAATTTCTATTTACAGTGGCATTAAAAGCCTATGTGTCTAAAGTAATGTCCATTCAACGTCCAGTTTGATCACTGTTTTGTTTAATTCCTAAATACCCAAATTAACCTGTTAAAATATATTTTAAGTTTATTTAAAGAATGTATTTGTATGTATACACAGGGTTTTATTCGCCCTGTGGCTAAATTGTTTATTCTTGTTTTTATTTTGCTCAGTTAAACATAATTATATTGTACTTATTACTGTTGAGCTGAAACGTGTGTATGTAAATTGCATTAAAGATGTAACCTTTGAAACACACTATAAACACACCTTTGAGTGATTACTTTTGTAGCATTGCAAGGTAAATTGTACTAGAATTGGGGTAATTATTAATAATAAAGTCAAGGGCAGTATTTCTTGTAACTTTTCTTAGTAAAGGTTTAAGGTCTCAATTTATAACCACGATATTTTCAAAATTATTATTATTAATCATAATCAACATATAATAATTTTATGTATATAATGAAATAATAAGTCATTTTTGTGAGCAGTGTAGATACAGGGTGAGTCAAAGTCAGAGGACATGTTGCGTGCTTGGACCTTTTACAAAGTTGGCCAAAACCACTCTTGAGGTTTTTTTGTCGGTAGTGATCTTTGCATGACCACTACGTGGCTTGCTGTCCACAATCCCTAGTTCTCAAAATTTGAAATTGGTGGTCTTTCTGTGTGTCGGTTGTTGAAGTCTGCAGCTATGATATGGGTGCTGTGTTCCCAGGACATCAGAATGGTCAATTCCAACTTCCAACAAAATTGTTCAATTTCTGTGTTGATAACTTTTGATCCACAAGAGAGATTGCTAATCTGATTGGGGCAATTGATTTCTAAGACAATTCAGGTGTTCTTTGATATGCTGCATGACCATCTTCCCATTGGAAAAACTTGCCCTTGCTCCAATATGGCAGCTTTTAAGATGACGGCCATGTTCCGGACATCGCCTAAAAGACAGACCCTCTCACCCGTTAGTTGCTGGGGAATTTAGACACTTATTTCAGAAACAAAAGTGAAAATGACATGTGTCCTGTGGCTTTTGACTAACCCTATGTATAGAGTATGTTATACAGTGTACATAATAAAGGCATATCTGTTGTACCTAACCGGGTTTAAGTAATTGTTTTATTTTCTTATAATTGTTCATCTTTGCAGGCAAATGATGTGAGTCTGGCGTCTGTACCTCATGCTAATGCTATAGCTGTGCTGCGTCACCCATGCACCAGTCTCAGGCTCACGGTTTTGCAGGAGAAGGGCTTTAAGCCACGGCCTGAAAATAATTTGAACCCTTCTACTGCCCCCATTGCTCAAACTCCCCATAGCCCTGGCACTGTAATACAGGTGGCGCTGTTGAAACAAGAACGCTCTGAGCCCCTCGGCATCAAACTCATCCGGAAGTCTGAAGAACCAGGTGTCTTCATCCTGGACCTGCTTCCAGGAGGTCTGGCGGCAAAAGATGGCAAACTGCGTAACAATGACAAAGTACTTGCCATCAATGGCCAGGATTTGAGACATGGAACTCCAGAGAGCGCTGCTCAAATAATCCAGGTACTTAGTGTTATGAGTGTTTCTACATGGGTGGAGAAATATTCTCTCACTGAATATTTTCCACATTTCTCTGAAATGCATTCCTGTAATGTTGGACTAGTGAACTATTGCAATTTAGTTACACGATGACTCATGTTAAATAGTTACTATGTACCTCCTTGACACTGACTGGTGATATGTTTTGCACTTATTTAACCAGCTGTAAACGTGAACAAAATGTCAATGCATTGTGTTTATATGATTTAATAAACAGCTGATGTTCTATTAAAGCAAAAAAAGTGTTGGTTGTATGGGAACACAACAAGAGAACTGATTATATCATACTGGTATTGTGTTGTAAATAGAAAAAGTGTGAGCTAGGACTGAGCATAGAAAAAAAATGCAAGCAAAACTTTAACCTTTTTTTAAATTTAGCTCTGCCATGTTTATTTAGTATATGTATATAGTTTTAAGTTTCTAATAATGTATGCATTCTTTGTTTTAATGTTGTCTAATCAACATATCTTTTTTGTTTGTCTGTGGCTATGATTGTGCAGGCAAGTGAAGTTCGAGTTAACTTTGTGGTGATGAGGCAGCCAGATTCTTCAGAAGAGGGAAGTGAGGTACAGACCAGAGCAGCTAGGAGAGTTGAGAATCCGTACTTTAGACGCCGATCCATATTTATGAAGGTAGATAATTTTTGTTGCCACATTTAAAAATGTAATGGTTTCTGGATTTTTTATGTTTACTGATGTTGTCACCTTATGTAGGGCCATCCCCTTTAATTAGTGGTATCTGATATTTCAGCCACACCCACTGCTAACACGCAGAAATTATGTACTTAAGTTAAAGAGATGTACGTGCTTCAGTAAAAGTAGAGGTCCTCCATTTAGGGATCCAATTCAGTAAATGTACAAAAGTATTTGCCTTCATAAATACTTTTACCAAATATGTAAGTACCATGATTGATTATGGTTCTAACATTATATCATTTTTATAACAACACTCTTGTTTGTTCAATCTTTGCACTTATTTCCTTTTTGTATGTTAACTTTTTATGCACAAACAAGTTAAAAGGAATGATAGATTCCAAATAATATTGTGGTGTAAAAAGGTAAAATATCGGACATTGGAATCTAGTGGAGTTAAAGTAAAAACTCAGCCAAAATAAAAATACATCAGTAAAGTACAAATACACAAAAAATTGTTCAATGCATTAGTGAATTACCTTTACTTAGTTGCTATCTAATACTGCTAATGTTCATCATTTCCAATGTGATGGAAAACCTGGTTGGCTTGCAGATATATTTGAGATGAAATGAAATGTCAACAGGATGCCATGGATTAATGCCCAACATAAGCTGGACCACACAATTATGTTGCAAAATGTTGGCGGCAGAGTTACAAAAGTACTGATATATGCAATATTTATACAAACTGTATCATACCAAATGATAAAATGCCAGTTTGTTCATATCTTCCAATCCCACTGTGTTTGAACTCTATTCTAACTCTCATCTATGCGGAGATGCTGTAGAGAAAAATGTGCATGCTTAGTTTCCCAAACCACATGTGTTGCAAGTGCAAAATATGTAGTTTTATTGCAAAATCCACACTTCCAGAGTTTCCACTTTCAAGCGTGTACCCTTAACAGGACACCAGTTTGTAGTAGGGCTGGGACACTGAGTGCATTTACATGCGTTCAGTAGTCAGATAACTGCAGAAAGTCAGATTTGTTCTAAGTTTACATGCACGTAGTAAGATAATGGGACAGCTCTGGATTTACAAAACTTGGGAAGTAATCAGATTTCTACTCTCCATCTGGTGACATAAACTTCAGACTTCATGCAACTTCATGCAATACTAATGCAATTCTTTATTTTCTTCAGGCAAATGTAGCTTTTCAGGGTCTCCCCAAAAGTGTGTGGTAACCTTATCGTGGATGCTGCATTTAATTTCAGGGTTGCCAGAAACTAGCAACCAGGTTTATGGAAACAAGCCATGAAGAAGCAAATTCTTTAAATGTTGCATGGTCGCTACACAGCTTCAGGAGTTTACCCGTCCCCGTGTCAGCATGGGCTTGCTTCTGGTGCAACATGCATTCCTATAACACGTTAGGTTAACTAGTGTCTTTAAATTGCCCCCCGCGTGAGTGCGTTATGACCTCCTGTCAGGCATCGATGCTGATGTGACACAAAATAAATAAATAATGAAACAAAACTTTAAACTCTACTGCTGCCATGTGGCTGTGTGTGTGTGGTTCTTTTCTTTTTCTCTGAAATCCCTTTTCACACTGCTGCCTGTCACACCTTGATTCAGTGTCACTTCCTCAGTGGCTCAGAGGTGAAAGCCAGAGGCAGCATATGCAGGCTGGTAAGAGTGAGAATAAAGCAGTTAGTCTCTATCTCGGAACCTCACTCATGATCAAAAGGCTGAGGGTGCTGCTCTGCCTCTTTCACCCACTCTGCTGTGTAGCAGCTAGTGATCAAAGCTGGTGACAGTTAGCTTTCACCTGCTGAGTTGAAGCCTTTCCTCTTGCTGGGAGGGAGGATCCCCTGCTGGGTAGGAAGAGACCCCCCCTCCTTTTACACCTTCTGAAGCACTGAAAAAGATTGTGGAAGCTGGGGCTTTTGCCATTAGACATGAGTTACGATAGCAAAGTGTCAGTCCCTTCACATTAGCGCTGCTTTCTGTTTGCAGCTGAATCTGGAAAAGAGGAATGTTTGTTTTTACAAATGTTTAACCACAGGAGTCAGACAAGCTTCTTGGGCTGACTTTGTTGCACGTGGGGTAGTTTTACAATTGAGCAACATGTTAAATATGATGCAAGCACTTACCATGCATGTTAGAACTGCTGCCTCACCACCCTGAGATCCCTGGTTTGATCCCAACATGGGGCTTCGTCTGTGTGGAGACATGTCCTCCCCATGTCTATGTGGGTTTCTCAGGGTACGCCCACATTCCAAAGATGTGTGTTAGACTAATTGGTTAGGTTAATTTTCCAAAGTGTGTGTGAGTTTGTGAGTATACATACCCTACGATGGTTTGGCACCCTGTCTGGAGATGCTCTTGCCTTGCGTCCTGTATCTAACTAGGTACAAGCATATAAGAATGAATGAATGATGTAAGCAGTTTTATTTTTATTTAACGATGATCTGTATAAAAATGGCTTGTCTAGGAATGTGGCACAAGTAAAGCTAACAAGAATGTTAAGGGATAACAAGGGCCAGCTGGAAATTGTCGTGTGTGTGTGTGTGTGTGTGTGTACACTACTCACAAAATTAGGATAATTAGAATATGAAGCGCTTTAAAAAAGATAAAGATCTTCAGAAATGCAAATGAAAAGTCAAAAGAAGTTGTTCAGTTATGCACATGAGATGAAAAGTTCAGTAGGGTGTATGATCACCGAAGACTGCCAAAACACACTGACAGTGATGGTGCATGGACAGGATCAGACTGTCCAGCGGTTCTTGCAGGATCCACTTTGTATTCAATTTGAAATCCCCCAATTTATGTGAGCAGTTGTTTAATCTCCTGTTGCAGTTATACACATAATCACACAGCCTCTGGTTTTATTAAAAAAAACTTGCAGCATCAGCATGTACAGAGTGAATACTGTGCAAAGTTTGTCTGATGTTGCAATCTTTTTAAGTACTGAGATGAGCCGAAGGCATTACCACTCAGGCCAGTTACATGCTGGATCTGTATCCCAGTGTGAGAACTATGCATGCAACAGTTGTGGATTAGTTTCTAGTTGTGATGATAAGCTGATACACTGCATTGGGAGAAAATGGCATAAAAACACAGTGTATTTGCAATGCAGCCTCCGTAGTTAAATTCACTGTTTTCTCACAACCCTGTGCACATTTCACAGTATCCAGTATGTATACAGTGTGTCTGTGTGTATTTGTACGCATGTACGTATGCACACACACATCTGTATAACCTGCATTTATCTGCAGTCCCGCCCAAGTAGCACTCACAGTTGACGGAGTTGAGATTAACTGTCAAAGGATCAAAAAATGGTATTTGAAAAATGGCTGAAGTGTTTTGGTTTTTTTTTGTTGCCTGTGATTTAGGATCCTCCTGGTGGATTCTCCAGTCAGGAGAAGACGGTCAGTCTTAAAAAGGAGCCCCGTCATTCGTTGGGCATCACAATTGCTGGTGGGAGAGATGGCCGCAGTCGCTTGCCTGTGTACATCACTAGTGTGCAGCCAGTGGGATGCCTTCACAAAGATGGCACGATCAGACCAGGTATAACATCCTGCTACTTCGGAGTTAGTCCCAAATGTCCTGAACATCAGTAAATGTATTTTGTTTATTCTGAATTAGACAGTCTTATCTTACCTAAATCCTTCTGCATGAGTAATGTGCATTTGAATCACTGTATTTACCCAGGTGATGTGTTGCTCAGCATCAACGGTGTTGACTTGACCCAGCTGACCTATAATGAAGCAGTGTCAGTGCTGAAAACCCAAGCTGCTCAGAGTGCTGTGACACTACGTGTCATTCGCACCATGGCAGAGGAGGAAGAGCAAGATATAGAGGCAGCAAATAAAGAGGAAATGGACACCCTGGAGAACCTCAGAGAAGATGATATAAATTGG
Source organism: Parotocinclus spilosoma (assembly GCA_033117975.1). Taxonomy (NCBI): domain Eukaryota; kingdom Metazoa; phylum Chordata; class Actinopteri; order Siluriformes; family Loricariidae; genus Parotocinclus; species Parotocinclus spilosoma. The sequence continues at coordinate 1,557,161 of JAVSBV010000138.1, read as the reverse complement.
GCTCCACTGTGGACCCGCTGGTTAGGCCTACCCAGGTACATATCCAGTGTATAATAATTAAGTTCAGTTTAGTTATACAGTGTACATGTTAAAAACATTCACCCTGGGGTTGTATGAAAAAGTTCACATTGATGATGTGGAATTTGATTTATAAAAAGGTCATTTTTCCCCTCTAAGCCACATGCACTGGTGCCGTGACATTGCATTGTTGAAGACTAATAATGAAAGCTGGGGCTTCAGTATCGTGGGTGGTTATGAAGAGAGTCGAGGTCAGCAACCCTTTTTTATCAAGACCATAGTTCCTGGCACTCCTGCCTACTTTGATGGACGTCTCAAGTAAGTCGTTTGGTTTTGGTATACATATATAGTTAAATAATGCTCAATAAATCAAAGACTGTTTACAATTCTCATTGTAATCTCATAGTTATCTCAAAGCAGTAAGCACAATTTTTAGTTTTAGAAGTTTTAATAGGTAGAGCCTCTGAGCACCAAATAATGCATTCATTTCGTACACACTGCTCACAAAAATTAGGGGATATTTCATTATTGGATTTTTTCATTTCCACTAATTTTTGTGAGCAGTTTGTGTATGTATGTGTATATACAGTGGTAAAAAGTATTTGATGCACTGCCAATTTTGTACGTTTTCCAACTTGGGCAACTATAGAGTGACTCTTTATGAAGCACACAGTTTGTATACACTGCAACAGGGATTTTCACCCACTCTTCAATACAGATTTTCTCCAGATCTTGCAGGTTTCGGGGCTGTCACTGGGCAACATTGAGTTTCAGCTTTGTCCAAAGATTCTCTATTGGGTTCAGGTCTATTCCTGTCTAATTAAAACACTGGGACATTACATAACCTCTTCCAGGTTAAAACACACCTTGAATGCGTTCATATTGAAGGATTCCTGGGGTCTTTGATAAATGCATTGCTTAACATCATTCACATACATGCAGAAATGAGATTCATCTAACCAACTAATACATTTCCTGTTGTGAAAAGTTAGATTTCTGTTTCTTTTCGCCCACTGCAACTATTCAACTTTGTGAGGAGAAGTGAGTAAACTGCTCTTGTTGCCACTCTGCTCTGTATGTTCGTGGTATGCAGTTCCTTGTGAAGTGTTCTGTAAGTAAGGAACTAGAAGGAATTTTTGCCTGGAAGGGGAGCAATGTTTATTTACAAACCATAAAAGACAATCTGTTTGTCAGTTTTGTCTTTCAGTCACAGTTCGGACGAGAATTTCCTGTAGACTGGAACATTTTGTGATGAATATGTGATTATGTGAAACTCATTTTGAGTTTTTGTTGTACACATTTTTTTTATTTATGGCTATAATTTAGCCTGTCCACAATGGCTTTTAAGCCAGTTTGACTAAAGCTGTACAGTCTTGAACCTTTTGATTGTCTTTGCTTCTTTCCAGAATCATTCACTTTGTCCCCTTCTTTCTGTGCAGGTGTGGTGATGAAATTGTGGCTGTGAATGGGGCGACCACAGTAGGCATGAACAACTCTTCACTGATTCCTATGCTAAAGCTGCAGAAGAATAAAGTCACACTTACTGTGGTGTCCTGGCCTGGCAGCCTGGTATAAAGCCTGAAGTTCCTTTTAAAACTAATATCTAGGCAATTACGAGGATTTTAACAGTAATTTTTCAACTTTGTGTCATCCACACATACCACTTTTACACATTTTACTAGGTTGTACACTTTTAAAAAAAAAAATGAAAGACCTGTTACAAACATTTTGACACCTAAAACAGATCCAGTGTAAAGTTGGTACTTCATTTGGTCATTAGTTTAAGAATGAAGTTTCTCCATCCTATTCTGTACTGGAAGCACCTTCATTTCTAATTCACTTAGCTATTTGTCCCCTATTATTTCTTCTGTTACATTCACTTCAATGTGCTGTTTAATCTGTTTCTGTAAGTATGAGCACATCTTGCCCAGTAATGTATCAACTTCTGTTGAAACACGACTCAAACCTGTAATTAACCTGGAACTGTGGAAGATCTTGACCTGGTAAAGTACTGCACCAGTCTACCTAGATTTTTAAACTCTGGTGTGCTTTGACACTTAACCTGTAATGTTTTAAATTCCCAGCTAAAACAACAGGTATTAAAAGGCTTTTGACTGGATTACTGAACATTTCACAAACTTTTAAAAAGAGAAGATTAATTTATGGGTTTTTGCAAATAGTTTTAGTTTGCTATCCAGTACAAATAAGTTGTAGAAGAACATTCCAAAGGACTTAATTTTGTCTCCTGCTGACAATTTTGATGCAAGTTACACTCTACGTAGAGCTACTCAAGAAAGTTAAATATCATTGTAATAATCATTGACTGATTTTTTTTTTTCTCTTCTCAATCTGATTTTTAAAAACCTCATATTCCTTGCAAAGATCATTTGGGGAATGTGAGCATTTCAGATACTTTTGCTATATTTTAGCACATGGACTCTGGACACTATTTTCTTCCAAACACACTAGTCAGAGACAAATGTCAGTGTCTGGTGAAACTGCAATATTTTCTTATGCATATCAAATTATTTTAATTCCAGTAAGAAGCAGTAAAATATGATTTGTTTAATTACCGAATTGTGTATGTAAATAGAAAACAATAAAAAAGCCTTGCATGGTTGTTCTGTAATTACACATTAAATACGATGTGTACAGTGATTCTTATCTGGTAGCATTTTAAGCATTGTGTTGTTACTGACTGCTATGTAGATCTTGTGTGTGTTAGTCATGATTGTTTACTGACTTCAAAACTGTCATTCTTGATCCAGTGATGCATTTTAAAGTATCTTCAGTTTCAGATGCTTTTATACACACACACACACACACACACACACATATATATATATATATATTATGTGTGTATGATTTCCTTAATTTGTACAATACTAAGGATGCCTTCTTTTTTA
>JAVSBV010000138.1:1541358-1554137 GCA_033117975.1 Parotocinclus spilosoma | reverse complement strand
TCTTGATCCAGTGATGCATTTTAAAGTATCTTCAGTTTCAGATGCTTTTATACACATACACACACACACACACACACACACACACACACACACGCGCACACATATATATATATATATATATATTATGTGTGTATGATTTCCTTAATTTGTACAATACTAAGGATGCCTTCTTTTTTAAAATATTCCTGTACACGGGCTTCTGGTTGTTCTGGTTGTGTAGTATTCCTCCTCAATGATGGATAAGGATTGTTACCAATTCTGTGTAATAAAACATGTTGATCAAGGCATTGAAACCTGAGAGTTTACTGACTTGTGTACTCTATACATGTAGACAACTTGCTGAGTTTGTGCATAATGTCTAATGAAGTAATTTTAGTGTATTTTTCATAAGAAATACATCTGTAAAACTAAATGGACTTTTATGGTTTCTTGGTGATAAAGAGCCCCACTGTTAACACAACGAAACCATGAGAAGTCCATTTGATTTCCTAGACATGGATTAAGCTGTCTTGCAGTACATTGATATAGTAGGTGTGATACTTCATTAGGGTTCATTAAGTGTCTGGAAAAGACAATGCCTGAGAGCCAAATTAAAATCCCAGGCTTAATCAGGTCAGATGATGCTTTTATGCAACAGCGCGATGGACTGGGACTTTGTACATAACATACCTCTGCTGTAAGTGGTAATATTGAAAATATAAAGTGTTTTTAGAAACCACAGTAAGTTGGCCATGAAGTGGCAGAGTGCTGAGATGCATAGTACATAAAATGTGCACTGAGAGCTTCAGGGCATGGGTTTCCATGGCCAATTATCTGTATGCAGCAACAACCCCAACAACAAAGCCATGCATTTGATAGGTAAGGCATATCACCACTGAACTTTGGAGCAGAGGAAACGTGTTCTTCTGTAGATTGATGAATCATGCTAGTCTATCTGGTAGGCTGATTGTTGAGTCTGGGTTTGGCAAGGTATGCCAGGAGAATGTTACCTACCTGACTGCATACTTCCAACTGTACTTTGGTGGAGTACAACTGGATAACACTGTGGGGTTGTTTTTACACGTTGGCCAGGGCTCCTTTGTTTCAGTAAAAACCGTGCTTCAGCATACAAATACATTTTGGACTACTGAATATTTTCAGCATTGTGGGAACACTTTAAGGTTGGCCCTTTATGTTCCAGCATGACTCACATTGCTACATGGCCACAGTGCACAAAGCTAGGTTATGGCTGGGTGAGTTGAGTGTGGAAGAACATGTCTGGCTCACCCAGTGCCCTGACCTCAACCCCATTGTGAACACTTTTGGGATTAACTAGAACAGAGATTGCAAACCAGGCAATCTCACTCAGTATCAGTGTCTGGTCCCATAAACGCTCTCCTGAACGAATGGACAACAATTTATATTTGCACCTTCCAAAAAAAGTTGCCCCTGAAGAGTTAAAGCTGTTATAGCTGCAAATAGGGGTGGATGTCCTTTTTGTCCATGAAGCGTATTTGTCATGCTGTTGTCTATAAGGATACTGTGTATGAAATTTTGTAGTGGAGAGCAAGTAAATTCCTCTACCTACTATCACTGGTACTGTGATTAAATTTATTTGGAGTAATTTTTAACAATTTGTATGTTATGGCAGTGTGCAATATTTTAATTTGCACCACATTATTTAATTTGCATTAATGTTATATTTATTATATACTTACTGTAGTAACAGAAAAATTAAAGGAGAGAATAAACGATTGATGTTATACTCTGTATTCCAAAGTGGGTGTGTGCACATTTGCCATGCAATTGACTGGCTACCTCTCACAGAATTGTTTCCTTCCATGCACACTGTGCTACTGGTTAGGCCCTGACTCACAACCACCCTGAATTGGATAAAGTGAATACAGAGAAAGAATCACTGATTTTCACAAATCACAAATTATCCCGACTTGAATATGGAATAGCCTGCCCTCTTCAGGCTATTAGAGGACACCACTGTGCCAACGCTTTTAGCTAAGGCCAGACTTTTTAATTGCTTGTTCCTCAGAGGGAGGAAAAAATTAAAAAAAAGAAATCTTTATTTGTCAACACTTTTCAATTTCTCGAGGACTATCTGAAATCAATACAAGGAAGGAGGAAGAAATAAAAATATATAAATTAAAAAAAAATAATCCAGTATATATATTTTTTTTTTGGGGTGGGGGTGGGGGGGTCGATTTCAACCATTGGTTCTGCAGCAGATCCAAGAAATACCAAAAGATACACTACTGTATTTTCTATAACTATTGTTTACTTCCAAATAAATATTAAAGGTCCAGCATGTGTATAACAGCTTAGGTTTCCACTTGTATTTTCAGCTCTATCTCTCGCACGTTTACAAATCGTTTGTACACTTTTCTTCTGAAAATACCCTTTATATTTACATTGCAGTTCCATAAAAAGACTAAGTATGGTAATGTCACATACCTGTTTATTCAGCTAGTGACTGCAAAAAAAAAAATAAGAGGACAAGAAATCTTTATCGAGAATTTATTTATGCTTTCTGTAGAACTGGAGACATGTTTACAGGTACTCTGCAGTAAGATGCTCAGAGAGCGGTCTCTATATGTTTAGGTAAACTATAGGTGCCCTTAAGCATAGCGTAGCTTTACACTCAAGAGGCATTCTTAATACAGGCTGGCTACATGGTGAGAAAACAAACAAGGGCTAAAACAAGTTGAATCAACAAAAATTCAATAGAGCATACATGAAGAAGGAAGCTGGAAATCAACATTAAAGTTTGTGAAGAACGGCATCTCTGATTCCACCTAAAAACGTTTAACTGACCACTGCTTTGTGAAGCGTTCTGAATTGGTTTTCTAAATACTGTAAAATAAAGGACATTTAAGGTTCTTAAAACATCTGAATTGGCTAAATTAACCAACTGTATTTTATAAGTACAGACAAGAAAATTAATGTCCTCATGTGCTCAAGTGCAATTATCAGCCCTCACTTACCTGGCATGTTGTACATACATTCTATGGCTAACCAGGTAAACAGGTGCATATACACCGAAAAGTTACAGACACACAGTTTATAAACAAATTATTTTACAGTAATATATTGGCAAAAAAACGAGTCACTGGCTGAATTACATTATGTAAACATGGAATATCAATATATCAATAATAATCTTGTACATCTTCTCTAAAAATGCAGTTACTGGCAAGATTCTTAAACTTCTCCTCTGCTGAGGACCACCACCAAATTGCAGTGAAAACATCATGCTTGGAACGCCCTACCCAATCATGTGACTGCAAAAAACCCAGAAACATCCAATTTGCTTAAGAGCAAATAGAAAATTAAGACCTGTGAAAAACAGGGTTAACTTTTAATGTAAGGCAAATACACCTTTAGGTGCCTTGAGAGGTGGGGAGTACAGATATTGGGGGTAAATGCACTTTAAAACCGTAGAGTCATTTTAAACGTAACAAACAGATATCAGGAGCTTTACTACTACATCAATAAATGTGCAAAATCTGCTCTAAAGCAATATGACAGTGTTGTGATTTCTACTGTACATATACTGGGGAGAAGGGAGAATCCAGAGACGCCTGTAAAGACCCTCAGTCCAACGTTATATACAAGGCACTAAGTAGAGACGCGAGAGCCCATCACCAGCATCCCTCAGCTGTTCTTTTAGTCTGGTCTAAATATAGGATATTTGGGTAAGAACTCTATAAGGATCACCTGTAGACGAAAGAAAATAGCCAAAATTAGAAAGCAGATTTATTGCAGTACACAGCTTTTTGCTAATTCACTTCTAAACGATTTGTAGAACCTTCCAAGTGTGAAAACACGCCAGAACGAATGGCTGCAGCATTTGTCCGGGTGCGTATCAAAATTTTGTTACAGACTAGTCAGGAACCAGTACCAACTGATCAGTTCACCCAACTCTATTGGCGCCCAGTACATGGAGCACTTCTGCCTGTGACCAGTGAATTGTAGGAACCTTATGTCGCCTTGACCAGTACAAACAGGATTATTTATGCTTTGCTTTATTCTGGTTAGGGTTGTGCATTGTGCTTACACATCTTAAACATGCCTCGTTCATTTGCTTTGATGCACCTCTGCTGCAATACCTCCCAAAAAACTTGTGACCATTACTGCTGCACCACCCAAACAACACACAACTTTATGCTAACCACAAATTGTGGCCATGTTGCCAGTTTGAACATCTCTTCTAATTGATATTACCAAACAATTCAAAACATAATCGCAGGGGCACGTAAACACACAGATATAAGTAATTCTAATCAGCAGTATTCACTGGTTAGTATCATTCTAACTTATATACGTCCTAAAGTAACCAAGAAACACTGTGTGGCATTTTGAACTGGATGATTTTAGTTTAGTCATAAAGTCAATTAGTAAGTCAATTTTCATACTAATTTATTAGAACTAATTTAATACTAATCAAACACTTGTTTGTTACCCCTTCTCTGAAAAGTCGTACTGGTTGAATGAATGAATGAATTAATTGAATAAAAAGTACTTCACTGTTTTATGTACTGTAATTATAGTGGTATTCTGTGTCAATGGTAGCATTTCACTTAGTTTTCGTCAGTACCTCGTTTTCTTGTGAAAATACTCTTTATATGTAAATTACAGTAGAATACTATGTGACTACAGTAATGTCAGGTTAACATCCATTTTGGTGAACGACCAGTTTCACAGAACGTAATGTGACATTAAACGGTGCATACATGTAATTCATTATTGGACATCTCAAACTTAGCTAGCCAACTCCTAAGCATTTCAGAGAAACAAATCACTCAAAGTGTGCTCCCACACACACACACACACACACACACACACACACACACACACGGTGAGTCAAAATTCAGCACGTGTTCTGTATCGTGGACTTTTTGCAAAGGCTGTCAAAACCATTGTTGAGGTTTCTTCGTCAGTAGTAGTCTTCGTACAATCACTACGTGGTTTGTCATCCACAGTCCCAGTTTCTCTGAATTTGGCTATGAGGGATACAACGGTGCTGTGTGAAATTGGTGGTCTGTCTGAGTGTTGGTTGTTGAAGTCTGCGGCTATGATACGGCAGCTGCGTTTCACATCAGAGTCTTTTCCATCATCAGAGTCTTTTCCATCATCAGTTACCTTTGACGAAGAACAACAGTTTTGAACTTTGTGTTGATAATTCTGGAACCACAAGAGAATTCTTCTGACAATTCTGGTGTTCTTTGATATGCTACATGGCCACCTTCCCATTGGAAAAAACTCACCCTTGAGCCAATATGGCAGCTTTTAAGATGGTGGTCATGTTCCAGACAAATAGACCAGTTGCTGGGATATTCAGATACGTCATTTTCCCTTTCGTTTCTGAAATTAAGGGGTGTCTTATGACTTTGGACTCACCCTGTGTGCGTGTATATCACTCACAAAAAAAACAAAACAGATTTAGACAGTTTACAATAAGTGTCTTTTTTCTTTACATGCCATAATCAAGATTTCCAATTACATAAAAACTAATTAGATTAGAACTTACATATTCCATCATGTTATTACTCTCACATTTTCTTCTGCTGAGTTTCCAGTGCAGTCCCAGCTGATGAGAAACAGAACAGGGGAGTTGCTGTAGGGAGCAGGATGTTTTCCCAGACCACACAGCATTGCAGACATGCAGACAGGCTTTACACACGTGGGTTCACTAAGGTCAAGCTGCAATGAGCACGCTACAGAGTTTGCTCACAGTGTCTGTTAGCCTCTGACATGAGGCACAAAAACTGTTTACTACTGACCTCTGCACGGTCTGGTCACCCACCACTATCTATCATTAGCCCAGCCAAAAATAGCTGAGACAGGCATTTTTACAGTTTTAGCGGCTACATTTACAGCCACTGTTTACCAGAAAATCAAAACACTTCCCTTCTGGAGGTGTTGAAAGTTAATAGACAAACTGCATTTATAGCTGCTCTAACAGAATTGATGTAAAGTTCTCACCTTGTGATATAATCTGTTGTTTTCCCATTCTAATAATTTCTGAATGGATCTTCGCGTCTGCATGACAGAGGAACGCAGAGGGTTTAAACATGCAAGTAATCACCTCATTAAAAGCTTCAAACAGGTGCTTAGCAAATACCAATAAAACACCCTGCATTAAAACTTCACAGACATTTATGGACTGAGGCCCTTATTTAACTACCTCATAAGTTACATCTTATGGTCAATAACCTCGTGTGGAATTTCAAACTTTGCACAAATACACTTGTTTAAATGTATTTACCAATGTAGTCATTTCACACCATCGCCAATTTGACTTTATAGGTAATTTGACTTTGACAAGTTAGAAGAGAATGTAATATTATTGGGGGTGATAAATGTGGTATGTAACAGACAGGCTGATTTACAGAACAACCACTAACATCAGAGGTGGGACCCACCCGCTTGTTGAGACATATGACAGGCCACAGACTGCAGCCCACCGTACAACAGCAGCACAGGCAGCCACAAAGCAACCATTTTACGTTAACTGGCAGGTTTTTCTTCAGACAAGCATTCACACGGCTGATACTCGTTTTGAACTCTTCAGGTGCAACCTGGGGAAAGTGAAAGACGCGTGACAAAAGGAGACATGCCACTTTATAATTTATCATCTGTTAGTTGTACACAAACTGTTCATACAGTATTAACTGTTAAAAGAAACACCACAAAACTAGTAAAAATGTCATGTAAACAAGATATGGCTGCAGATTGGATTTAACAAGCACAGAACTAAAACCAACAGCTGTTTTTGAATAATATTCCATAAATGACATGATCTTTTAAAAATGTAGGATCTCTCAATCGCATTCTTTTAACTTGCCAACAGACCTGCAGGACTTTCAAGGCAAAGGGAAGACAAAAAGAAAAGATAAGCCCATGGCCTGTGGCTGTGCCGTCCAAACAACATGAATGGCCGCTCATTCCTCTCTGAGTATGTACACCATAAAACCGGGGTCGTAATCTTTTATGACAGGATGCAAAGGTCTCCTTGCAAACAGTGAAAGAGCTTGGAATAAAGCCCAGCAGGCCAGATCTGTACCCTTCAGTCATCATAATCCTGACCTCATCCATCACATGTCACCCTGGGTCACAATACTGGAGATACATTTTATTGCCCAGCACTTCCCTCTGCCTCTTCTTTCCCCTGAAACCTTTTTTTGTTTCTCCATCCCAACCCAGGAAGCTTTCTTTTCTTGTGCACGGTGCGGTCTTTATTTCATTATTTTGTCACCTGGAGCTGTGTCCTCCCAGCACTGGGATCCTGACCGACCAGGCCTTTAGACAGTTTACTCATTGACAGAATCCCACTTTGGTACATTCTGCTCTCGTTAGGTGCACTATGCTGCACTCGTGGATTCAAAGGCTACGTTCACACAGCAGGCAAAGTAGCCCAAATCCGATTTTCTCACCAAAACGGATTTTCTTTTAGGCTGTTCACATCCTTTTAATGTGACCTGTACTTAGTATTCATATGAACAGTTTATGCTCCTAAACTGATGTGCATGAGTCAAAGAGCAATGGTTCATGTGACTCGCTTGTCCAAAATGGATTCAGGAGTAAGAGGCACTTCTTTAATGTTTATGTTAAAAAGAGGATGTAACTCACAACTTCTTTGGCTTGTATGTTTGGTTTCCTTATACTTTGCTTTTAAGCTTTTTATTTTCCTTAGACACTCCATGTTCTCCTGTGGCTGTTTTCTGCCATTTAAAAAAAATCCTCAAACTTGTGCCTTCCAATTTTGTTTACACAGGAACATCACCCCAACTATTTGTGAGGTTATTTGTTAGTTCACTGTCCTACCACTAAAAACCTGCCTGTCATTATTTTTTCCTTCTCCCCAGTGCTTATTTATGGTGAATGTATTTTATTTTTTCAAACTGTGTCGCTTTGCTGCATATCGGATATATGCATATGTATCCAGTTTCAATACTACACAACTACACAAAGTGGCCCAACAGAAAATATCAGATTTAATGTGGTTTGTTTTCTGCTCACATTGCCCTAAAGATAACATACGTGTCAGATATGATTAAAAAAAAAAACATTCGATTTGGGGCACTTTTACCTACTATTTAAATGTAACCAAAGACACTTCATATCTAATCGCACTACAGGAGTAGCCAATGATATAAAATATGCAGAAGAAAAAAAAGATCAGACAGAGTAGCACATATAATATAATAATAATAATAATATAATAATAATTGAGGTACACATTCATATATTCACACATATTCAATTTCACATAAATTCAACCACATATAATAACTCCAGGCTTGTTACCTTTCCTGTAAGAACTGAAGGGAATTCTGTGTCAAATTTGTTGCTAAGTCCAAACCTGTAAATAGAGAAATATAAAGATTCTCCTTAAGATCCATATATATAATTGATATATAATGATATATAATATATTTGATATATATGATATTTATAATATATTATGATATAAATTCACTCAAAACAAATCTAACGATGAAACAAACATAAGACAGTTTAATAGGTCTGATCAGTGCATCATATAACGATTGTTATTTAGGAAGTGCTTTGGTAGTATTTAAATGTTACCGCAAAATGTCCTGAATATGTTAACTTTCGCATGTTCACGTGTGTAACACTGAAAAGAGGGCAACGCTAAGCATTATTGTTAGCTTCAGACCAATTGAAAACTTTGGTAAAGCATGACAGAGAGGTCATTGACTGCAGTCAATTTATTCAAAGGAAAATATGTTATGAACAATTGTTTGTCTGTAACTGAACCACATGTTTCACAGTTACTGTCAATCCTGCTTTAAGGAATTGATTAGACAAGAGACTAAATAGTACAAACTATTCAGATTCTCCAAAGTCCTATGTTATCTTTTGTGGACACTACTTTACACCTTTTTCCGGTCAGGCCAAACGCTTAATTTATCTACAAATTCAGATGCATGATTTGGATTAATGTCCTTCTTCAAGATCCAACCAAGCCTCCATCATAGATTCTTGGGAGGAACAAGCAGATTTTTTATCGAACATCTCCTTGTAGTTCACGGAGTCCATGGTGCCATGTAGCCTAACGATGCTTCTTTTTATAGCCATCTTTTCAATTTATTTCATTTCAGATCCTCTTCATGTTGATGAAGGATGATGAAAATTTGGCCTTGGTGTAGTTCTTGATAGGTTAAGAATTTCTAAATACCCAGGATATGAAATCTTCTTACAATCTTTAGTTTGAATTTTCAAGGAAGAAATTTTAAGTATTTAACATGTTTTCAAGGTATTGTCCTTTTAAAAAAGTTTACTTTAATTAAACAACTCCCCAATTTATGAAGGGGTTACATTTCGATAAACTCATCATAAAGTGATTGTATCACAGAGGGTGTTTAATATATAATTTATACATCATGGCAGACCTTAAACAAGCTTAAAATAACAACATTTTACAAACATATTGAAACTGAAAAACAAAAGGAAAACAGTTAATTTATTACAGAGGTGTTTCTATATTAGTTGTTGTACTGGGGCACAGCTGTACTACTTTGCTTCCCAATCAGTCAGAGGGGTACAGTTGTGCCTAAATAATAATCCTAATAAACAGTAAGTAGATTAAGTAATTAAACCCTAAAGTTAGCGTTACCAGGTAAGAGATAAAGAAACAAAAACATTATTTTTGCACTAACTTTATTTATTTTAACACAACTGTTTATACTAGTTTAATGAACGTCAGCTGTATATGCAGACTAAAACATATAGTTAGCATTACGAGCTACGAGATATCATTACTTTGCCTGCAGCGTGGCTGACTTTCTTTTAAATATTTGCAGATGTCCACTACTCCATGGAATAATACAAAGAAAACTGGTTCTCACTGAAAGAATTAGCCACTCCAGATTTTGGAAAGATGCTGAGGCATTATGGGAAATGTAGTGCCTGTAATTAATTTGGCCAGTGTCCCCTGTAGGTCTGCTCAGCAACGTAGAGTCAAATCGACTTTTTACCTTTGTGATTTGGGACGTATAGCAACATTTTACTGGGACCCTAGTAAAGTAGGTCCAATGGCATCCCTTGTATATTGGTGGACTGAGGGCACTGCTGTTCAGAATATGCAGGACTGTTTCGTACAGTGCATCAATTGCTCAAGGGGGAAAAAATGTGCAATTCAGAATACAGTTCCTGTTGAATGCGTACGTGAAAGAACATCATCGTATTCCTATTGGAAAGTATTGTATACCGATTCCTCCCAATATGAGGAGCATCTACGCAGGGTCTCAGTTATGTTGGAGCAACTGCAAGTCTGATTAGTAAGTGACTGTAAGAGTGATTGACCAGTGAAAGACAAATCAAATCTCAAGTATAACTGTCCTTTCCTAAACCACGAACAGACTAGGCTAGCCTAGTGGTTAAGGTACTGGACAATGGACCAGAATGTCCAGGTTGTAAAACCCACCTCTACCAAGCTGCCACTCTTGGGTCTTTAACCCACAATTGCTTGAATTGTAGCAATGGTAAGTCGCTCTAGATAAGGGCACCGCCAAATGACAAACCTGGGTATAAGGAGATCACAGTCTATAATCCATTTAGATTCCTGATGTAGCAATGAATCCCAGCTGGCTATCTGCTCCCTGCATTTGTACAATTTATCAGAAGAAAATGTAGCTGCTCCACCCTGTGTAGTGCACTACATACCTAATGGAGATGTCATATGGGAATCAACATGGTTCACATATTACAAGTACAAAGTCTACTTTGGAATAAGGTACAGAACAACGCGTCGTTTTTATAATAAAGTATAACGTGAGCACTCCCAAATTCCTTCCACGACTTGATATTAGCAAACATTAAACTATAAAGATCCAGCCACGTTATGCACGTGATAGCACAGCTGTGTACGTTAGATTGCTACCCAAACCAAGTTAGCTCCAGATGGCAGGGCATATTGTCCAAATGTCCAGCAATATCGCTAGAATCTGTTCGTGAAACGCAAAGGATCAAAGTTGGATGTAGCCTTTATCAGTGTCAGTAAATGAGACGGACGTGTGACATAGGACTGGCTTACGTATATTTTGATTCCACCAAGCGACGAGAAATACAAACACCGAGCGCTAGCATGAGGCTACCAGAGAAGGAGTAAGAAAGCAGTAGACAGAGACGGCGGTGCTACGGTGTCTGAACGCTTACACAGTGATGTGGCCGGCCCCCCGCATGATCACAGGTTCGGGGCAGCATCTGGCGAGGTGCTCTTCACTCACTATTCGTTCATCTTCTTCTTCTAACTCATAAATGGTATCAAAGTCCGCCATGTTGGGCAGTAAGACACTCATGACGTTACGGGCACTGCGCGTCTGACGTCAGAGAGTAACGGGAGAGCGGGCGGTGCTGAATCTGTGAAAATCAAAGGCGGGAAGCCGGATGCAAGCTGCTGCTGTGAGCGTGTGTCTAATGTTAGCATAATCACACGGTGGGAAGTTTGTTTGGTCTTTAAAGTCGCTACGTTCAACGACACACACACACAAGGTTGTATCTATACACGAGGTTATCTCAAGACTAGTCACATATATAGACTTAAGTCAATTCCAATTTCGTGTAATTAATTAATCTAGTAGCAGGAGTAAGCCCATACAGGCATGGGAAGGACAAGACTCCACACAGAAAGGACCCAGACTGCTTCACCTGGGACTGAACAAGGACCTTCTCGCTGTAATGGTGACAGCACTGTGCCACCATGCCACTGGGGCTAGAAAGTTTAAATATTATGGTCTCAACCATCCAATATGTTAAGTCTAATACTCCCTGTCTGTTCATTTGGGGGATCATCCACAGGCACTGAGGAAGCACCATGTACCCAGCCCTGTGAAACACTGGCATCCCATAACCCTGACCAGCAAAAGTATTAAGTATTAAGTGCTCAGTGAACTGGGTATTTAAAACTGCTTTTTCTTTATTAGAGACACCTGTTCATTCATGCAATTATCTAAGCAACCAATCAAGTGGCAGCAGTGCATTGCATAAACCCCTGCAGATAGCAGCCACCAGTTTTAGATAATGTTCACGCCAACTATCAGAAAAGACGAAAATGTAAGCTCAGTGATTTAGACTGCTTTGTGATTTTTGGTGTCAGACAGGCTGGTTTAAGTATGTCTATAACTGCTGGTTGTCACACACAGCAGTTTTCAGAGGTTACTCAGATTGGTGCAATAAACAAAAGCATCCAGTTAGCTGTAGTTCTGTAGACAGAAATGCTGAGTTGATGTGAGAGGTAAATGAAGAATAGCCAGACTGCTCCAGGTGACAAAAAGCTATTCAGCCACAACTGCACTCTGTAATGCATAAAATCTTTAACCTTGAGGCAATCAGAAATGAGAAGAGCACAGCAGAAGACCATATCAGATTAGACTTGTCTCAGCCAACAACAGAAACCTGAGACTGCAGTGAGCACAGTCTTACCAGACTGGACACCTAAAACATCTTGCCTTGTCTGATTATTTTCAATTTATGCCTTGACACACAGATGGTAGGGTCAGAATGTGGTACCAACTGTATGAATCCATGGACAGAACCTGTCATTTTAAGCCGGTGGAGCTGGTGTAATGCACTGTTCTATAAACACACTTTGGTACAGTAATTGTACAGTCTAATTGTGTATTGAGTTATTTGAGTTGTGTTTAATTGGAAACATACTCTTTTATTTCTACTTTAATTAAGGTGTGTGTTCATTCGAGTTAAACAACAAGGAAGGTGGAGTTTTTAGTTTAAGTAAAGCTATGGTTTTAATCCTTAAATCT
>JAVSBV010000138.1:1500752-1535729 GCA_033117975.1 Parotocinclus spilosoma | reverse complement strand
AATAATAATAATAATAATAATAATAATAATAATAATAATAATAATAATAATAATAATAATAATAATAATAATAATTGTATTTGTTTATTTGATATGTATTATATATATTTTCTGTGTTTTCATTCGCCAGAAATGATCTGTGAAAAAGATGCTTCGAGCTGGACATTCACTAAATTATGAAGCCACCAGCTCTTTTCCTCCTATTGAAAGAAAACCTGTGGATATGGGAACCTTGCATCTGCATAGTACCCATGCCACTTTCTCGCCTTTCGAGTGTACGCGTTATTTGTTAAAGATCTCGGAATAAAAGAGGTGTAAAGAGTGTTGGTGTCTCTTTCTATGTCTCAGGCCACCTTCTCACTGACGGCATCCTTCACACCTTCACACTCTGAACAGGTCACACTTCACAGTTAGTTCCGGCCTGGTGGCAACCCGTCCTTTTCCACCCTCTGCTCTCGTGCAGAGCCATAGGCTCGAGCGTGTCGCCAACTATTTGGAAGATTTAACGAGTTGTTAACTTATTTTAACCCGTTTTGGCGCTGCTGATTGCCTGCCGTGTCCGTCAATTAACTTAAACACATGCTTTTTAAATGGGCTTTAACTCACAGCTCTAAACCACAGGGGATAACGAAAATTGCAGTGTCTGTATATAATAGTTTGTGGAGATCTGATAAAACTTATTAAAAGTGGGATATTAGGGAAACTGGAAGTTGCAAGATGTACTATTCTATAAAAATATTTTATTATAACAATTTAATCGCTTCCTCACTTTCCGTAGCCTCTTAATTCATCTCAGGGTTGACAGGAACTGTGGGCTGACTAGGAGCACAGGACACAAGGCAAGAAACAGCCCTAGACAAAGCAGCAGTCCATCACAGGACATGTGAACACACACTCTCTCTCTTTCAAACCCAGGTCTTTGTGGTGCGCTATATAGCATGCTGCCCTGTAGAAATTTAGTTAACATAAAGTTATAATGCCTATATCAGCTATTATTAAATGATGGACTTACAGCTTGTACCTCTTTACGCACTGAAATGCTTTTAATGCATTGTTTTAATGCAGTGTTTTAATGATATTATGCACTGGGAATCTTTCTTTGAGTTACACTGCTTTTAAACATTTCTATATTCTCTAACACATTTGTTGACAATGGAGATCATTTGGCCATCTTATTGTTATTATTCGACCTACTTATTCCTTTGTGAAATAAATACACTGTTCTCTTTTATATCCACATTAAAAAAGGACACCCGCATTCAGCTAAAGTGGGTCAATACCTTATAAGACTAAGCCTTATTTATTAAGTTTTTGATTACGATGATTCAAATATAGCCTTTAGCATGGTTGACAGGCTCGTGATATCACTATACAAGCATGAAATCAATAATGCAACATCTGTATAGTAAATATCAGTAAAAATTTGCACTATTTTTGTTGTCCGATGGTGGCACAATGAGGACTGCTCTGGGCATGTGGAAATGATCACAACCAATATTACGCAATGTACATATTGTGGTGTCCATGGAGTCTTCAGGCTACATTCAGGACCAAGTGTCTGCCCCTAAATAACTGGCCCAAGCACTGTCTATACCAAATGTTCACCCATGGATGCCACCTGGAAAAGTCACTTTATTCATTTAATGTTACTCTGAAATTGTGGGTATCATCATTTCCGTCTTTACAAATAAGTTTACATTTCAAGTCATATAAATTAATAATTTCACCATTTCAGTGCCATGCAAGAAGTTAAAAATCACCTAGAAATGTAAAAAAAAATATTCAGACAGTAAAAGTAAAACTGGGACAGTAAAAGCATATTTGTAACATTCTCACCACACTTAAATAATATTTTAACACCGAGGATACCAAGCGATTTAGTGTTTTAGGTGTTATTTTGTGCCATTCTTCCTGCAAACACATCTTAAGATGTACAACAGTACAAAGTTGTCATTGTCACATTTTTAGTTTCAAAATTCTCTACACATTCTGTACTGAGGACACGTTAGGACTACAGGACAACAGGCAGGCCAGTCAAGTACTTGTACCCTCTTCTCTCATAGTCATGCCTTTGTAATGTGTGCAACAAGTGTTTTTTCATTTCTATTTGTGGTTTGTATTTGCTTGCTGATAATGACGTGGATGGTCCCTTCCATCTTTGGTCCATTTTGTCCACAAAAAAGATCTATAATACTGATTCATCTGACCACAATACACATTTCCACTGTGTGATGGTCCATCCTAGATGCCTCTGAGTCCTGAGAAGCTGACACTGCTTCTGGACATGCTTTACTTAAAGGTTGTTGCATAGTAAAGTTTTAAGTGCCATTTGTGAATGTAAATCCATATAGCAATGCTTGACAAACATTTGCCAAGGTAATCCCTTGTCCATTTTGTTGTAGTACATATTGATGAATTGTGGTTATTGATGCAGTGCCGTCTGCAAAATTAAAGTCACAAGTATTTTGCTTTACACACAAATAAATCCAGATTCCTTGAATTATTTATTGATGCACAAATCTTTTCTTTCTTTGAAGAATATTGTTTTAGCACGTCAATTATTATTTTTTAAATTTCCCACCTGTTGTGGATACTGTTTTGTTAATCACATCACGATATGTATCACACAAAAATATAAAATCTCATCATTATTATTTAATACTTTTCATTTCATTTACCTCAACTGCCCCTGTCACGACTTTTTCTAATTTGAAGTTATAGCAAATCTGTCAAAAATCAGACTACCTGTCTAGGAGGTTTATGTCAAAATGCAAGATATGTCCATATACACAAAATACAAAATAACTTACTTCCTACCCTATCTGCCAGATTGTTTTTCTTGGGGAGACCCACAAGTCAAGCCATGTACTTGTATTGCCATTGTTATACAAAAATATGATGAGGTGAAACTACAGTATATATCAGACACAGGTCTGTATGACATTTGGGGGCAGACCTACAGAGTCTGCAGACCACACCTGAGGCAAAAACTCTATGTAGTAGCAGTGCCATAGATGATTAATAGCATTATTATTCACTCATAGCAACCACTCTACAAACAACCAAGTCTTGAAAAAGAAACCTTGTATTGAAAAATATAAATGTTTAATAATTAACAAATGTCTGCTCTTATCTCAACATGCTACAATCTGATCAAACATGATCTAAGATGTGCTTACCATTCAAGAAATATGTCATGTATTTGTCTATTTAACATCAAATCAGTATCAGTTGTTATAGAAGACAGGAGTAAAGTTATAACACAATACTTGTCCAACATACCCACACTGTAAACAAGTTACAGTCAGCAGCTTAACATAACGCATGCGTTTGGTATGTGGGAGAAAACGGGAGTCTTCGGAATAAACCCACGTGACACGATGAGGACACACACACACACACACACACACACACACACACACACACACACACACACACACACCACACATGGGGTCTGAGGTTGGACACATGGGGTCTGAGGACCCCTGGTGAGGGGATGAAGATAACAGTGCACTAGCGCCACCGTGCCGTACAACAGTTCTGCTCAAGTGGCCCAAACCACTACCACTCATTAAAAATGGGTGGATGATTTCTAAAAGAAACTTACAAATAGAAAAAAGAAACAAAACACATTTGCCCGATGCTGCATACAGCGTTCTGGTTGAGTTATTTCTAGATTTTAAAGGACCTCAGCGAGGATTACATCATCACGTGGGTCAGAAATCAGGCCAGACTTTTT
Organism: Parotocinclus spilosoma; assembly: GCA_033117975.1. Taxonomy (NCBI): domain Eukaryota; kingdom Metazoa; phylum Chordata; class Actinopteri; order Siluriformes; family Loricariidae; genus Parotocinclus; species Parotocinclus spilosoma. Next base: position 1,531,990 of record JAVSBV010000138.1, on the reverse strand, counting down.
AAATTGCTTGTTCCTCGGATGTCCCTACTTGAGAATCTACTGAGGAGGGAGGGAAAAATAGAAATAAATATTTATTTTTCAGCACTTTTCAATTTCTCGAGGAATATGTGGAATCAATACAAGGAAGGAGGAAGAAATAAAAATACAATTGTATTTAAAAATAAAATGTATTTAACCTATAATTAAATTAAAGTGAATCTGGTAAATAAAAAATGAACAGAAGAAAACCATTTGCGCTCCACCGGCGTGCGGAAAAAGCTAATATATATATATATTTATATATATATATATAAATAAAAAAATCTGGACTTAGTTTTCTTTCAAACTTTAGCCACATTTGACGAAGAGATGTTATGACTTGCGGTTGCCGCAAGATGTCAGTATCAGCACGTTTATTCGGTCTCAAACGGAAAACCTTTCATAAATTCTACTCCGTTATCCACTGCACGTAACTCCTGAAATATGTTTCGCATTATAAAACAATTAGACGTGACCTTGCTCCCGTCCTGAATAGCCATTGATGGTAATGTGACGTTAAATTAAACAAATGAAAACATAGATGGTCTAAAATGTTATCATGTCAAGTCATGCTGATGGTGCAATTAACAGTAGAGTGTTAAAAAGTTTACGTGCAAAAAGTCTATGCACATATGTTAAAGCCATAAATATATGGCCTGTAAAAAGCGAGTGGTATTTCCCTTTGAAAGACTAGTTGACGGACTAGAGTAAAACCACCATGCACATTTCAGTGTAGTGTTTGAAACGGTTATAGGCTACATTGAGGATTTAAGTCACACTTTTACTTCAAAATAGAAGTTCTTTTTATGTTGACATCTTGTAATTGTGTGAGGCACAAGGTATGACATATGGTATTTACTTGAAATCCAATTTCGCAATCTCAGTGGAAATTCTTCAGTACATGTTCTGCAATCAGAAGCAAAAGGACAAGACGGTGAGCAACACAAAAACTTTATATTCCTTCAAGATGCACCAAAAAGTAGGTGTTTAATGATGCGCTCAGTAAGTATGCTATACGCTGTGTTTAAAAATAACTGCCACGTGGGTGTCATTGCTGTGCTGATTCAGTAAATCCAGTGAGAATGGTGGTGGCCCTGTGGTGGATTCTTTGAACTGGGAAGGGCAGGGAAGAGGTGTAAATGTCCATAGCACAATCCTTCTCAGTACCATCAACACCACCAGCATCATCATTATCACTAATCCTATGGTGTTGTATTATAAAATGCTTCATTGTTCATTCATTATCTTTTCCGCTTATTCAACTTGGGGTCGCAGGCCAGCTGGTGCCCACCCGGCAACTCTGGGCGCAAGGGCAGGAACAACCCCAGATTGGGGCGCCAATCCATCGTAGGGCACACTCACACACACATGCACTTACACATACATACAGTAAGGGACACTTAAGAGACACCAATTAACCTAACGTGCATGTCTTTGGACTGTTGGAGGAAACCCACGCAGGCACGGGGAGGACATGTAGACTCCACACAGAAAGGTCCCAAAAACTCTGGGATTGAACCGGCAACCTTCGTGCTGTGAGGCAGAGGTGCTAACCACTCAGCCACCGTGCTGATTACAGGGGTAGGAGTCACAAAATGTCACCACATACAGTGCCTCACACCCTGCTGAGTATGGGGTTGCATAGTCAGAGACTGCAAAAAATGCCCTGTATCCCCAGCCAAAAATGCCTACAGTCAACATTTGAGTATCTGAACGTAACTTTGGCGCAAAAAAGGTTATCCAATTAAACCTCGCTATTGTTTACATCACATGGAAGGCCAGACGTTATCTACCTGGGGATAGCACACAAACTTGTAGTTTTACATTTATAGACTGTAGTCTATCTGTTTCTCTAAACATTGTTTTGTGCTTTATAATGGCCAGGACACTCACAGGACCACCACAGGACCATGTACTATTTGGGTGGTGGAGAATTCCTAGTACTGCAGTGACACATACTTGGTGGGGGTGTGTTAGTGTGTTGTGCTGGTATGAGTGGACATTGGTATGTGTGGGCACAGCAATGCTGCTGGTTCATTGACTGACCAGTTTATCAGAAAGAAAATCACCATATTCATATTGCTCCACCTTGTAGATGTAAAGTCAGAGACAGCAATCTATCTGTTGCTGCTCTAATCATTCTCTAATCCTTCATCAGTACTTACAGGATGCTGGTGGAAGGGGCTTTGTTTGGTGGACTATTTTCAGTCCAGTGGTGACACTGAGGTGTTTAAAACCTCCAAGAGCACTGCTGTGACTGCATACTATCTGATATGTGGTGGTCCTGACGGAGTCTTAACCATTAGAGAATAGAATAAAGATGTGGTCAGTGTATTTAAAACGATAATATTTTTCTTAATAAAGTAGTGTTCATTCTCATAATCCTCTATCCAGACTCCGTATTCTTTATTCCAATGCCTCTCACCTACAGAAAGAACAATGGAGTAAATGCAGACCGCACATATGCGCTCCACCTTTGTTCAGAGAATATGATTCCAAAGCAACTAAAAATGTGAGTTTCCTTTAGTCCAAGCTGCTGGAACAAGTCCAGGTACTTTGAACCAAGTCCATACTGCATAAATATTAAAAAAGAATGTGTCCATACTGCTGAACCCAATTACGTGTCCCCATAACATTCCATACTTCTGAGACTATATCAGATTGTTTCCTGTGCACGGCAAAGGCATTGCTTTTTCAAAATTCTATCATATAATTTAGTAATATTAGAAAAGTAACATGTGGCAAGAAGTATTAACTGCACAAAAAACAATATTGGTGTAAAGACTTCAGAAACATTCTATTTCAAAAAGTCAAAAAGACTACAGGTTTATAATGTTACTAAAAACAAATGGGATTACCATATTTTCACTATGCGGCTAAAATAAATATGGCTAAAAGAGTTTGTTTCAACAGACCAGTCGGATTGAAATTCATAATATGGTTATCACAGTTTACATTATTATATTATAATCCTCATGTTAGCTTAAACACCATACAGTCATCCAATAACACACCATGTAAAAACAGCATGAAAAAGAAATGTCAGTCTTCACTATACACTGGCCACATTATTAGGTGCATCTTGCCCGAGTCAGAGAGGCTATATTGTCATTTCTTTGTTTCTCCAGGATCATGGTGCAACACAGAACACAGTGCAAAACAATACAGTACAGTATACTGTAGATAAACGTACAATAAATACAAACAGGTCTATAAATACAAAAATACACAGTCTAACATTCTAATCTTTTACAACTAGCTACGGGATGTGTGTTGTTTAGTACATGACCATGTATAGATGTACATAAAGTAGAACCATGTTCTAACATGATATGCACTTGGCAGCGAATACTGAACTGCCTAAAGGCTCCCTATTTGCATTCAAAACTTCCTTAATTCTTCAAGGCATAGATTCAACGATATGTTTGAATTTTTTCAAATGTGGCCATTTGAGTAGAGTGAAAAAAACCCAGTTTTGCTCTGACTTGAGTATGGATGGCATACTGTTTTGTTGTTAAATAGGCATATATGGGTTTAGGAGTTAGATTGGACTCATGGTTTTACCTCTTTCCTCTGGTAATTAACGGAGCATCCTGCCACTGGGGGTTGTGTTTTCCTTGGGAAGGGACTGTGGAAGGGTCAACATAGGGTTTTACATTCAGTCAATTGTTGTACCGGAGAAACATTTTAAGAGCAGTTATGCAGAAATCCAGTAAGTGATTCACAAACTAATTATTGTGTTTATATACACACTCACTAATCGCTTAATTTGGGATACCTTCTTGTCTCTATACCCACTGTGTGTTTTAATAGTTCCTACCATATCTAAGCACTTTTTTACAGACTGTAATCCATCTGTTTCTCTATATACTTTGTTTGTCCCCTAACCCTGTTCTCTAATGGTCAGAATCCCCACAGGACCAGTACATATTAGGTCCTATTTGGGTGGTGGATCATTCTTAGCATTGCAGTGACACTGATGTGGTGGTGGTGTGTTAGTTTGTGATACAGCAGTGCTGCTGGAGTTTTTAAACACCTCAGTGACACTGCTGGACATTAGGGGACAGAAGAAAATGATACTAACAGAGTGTTCCTATATATTAAGTGAAACTGATCAAATGAACAGTGAGTGCAGAAAGAAGGAGGTGTGCCTAATAAAGTGTTTGCCGAGTGTACGTATACAATAGTTACAATAAAACATAAAAGAAAGAATGGAATTCTTAAATTAATTCCTGACATTTTTAACATACTCCGTGCTCTTTGTTTATGAAAATACAGTCAGTGTATGTGAGGATCCCAAGTGGGGGTGTGACCAGAGTATGATCACCCTTAACCTTTCTAACATCCTTCCCCTATTTGTTTACTTAATGGCAGAGGTCCAGCAAAAGGATGCTCAAATTTACATAGCTAATTTAAGACAGGCAGTTTAAAAAAAAGTTTTCATGATGTGTTTACTGTAAATGCGATAAACCCTGCATGAAACAGTCCTACTGTGTTGCTGGGAACACCCAGTACCAATGCTGAGAGTCACTGAGGTCTCTTAGGAAGGTCAGTGTTAGGATGGTTAAGAGAGTCTTCCTTTCCTGCTCACTGAGGTATTGTCCTGGTGACAGACAGACTGCCGACACATTGCCCCGCTCAGGAAGCATGTCTCCATGGCTAAGGAGCAGGAGGAAGTGCACACACTCATGACACACAGCCTGTATTCTTATGAAATTAATTATCCAAAAGTTATTTGGAGGAAATATGGTAGATATGCTGTTTGTATTTACATCCAAACACACTCTATATATAAATAGCAACATAACCACCATGAACTCCCCAAGAAACCCTCAACCTTATAGTCAGCAAGCCAGTACATAAACCAGTTTGCTACCAGTACCCTTAATTGTACTTACAGTTAAGTTAGTCAGTTGTGATGAGAAGTATACTAAATGGCATACGTGATAACTTAGAAAACTGATCATATAGCAAAAAACACTGATGTATTCTGTTTCTGTTACATTTACAGAACAGCTTTGGTACATAAGTGCCATTGGGATGGAATTAACCGTACAGTCGCAGCCGACTCTCGGTCACTTATTGGATCATCGATCTCCACACATTTCGATGTGATCCATAAAGTATTTCGGCAGGATAGTGGAGTAGTTTGCCATTGCTTTCTCCACACCTCCCCATTTATCTGGACTTGGGACCGGAGTGCAGCTGTTTCCAGTTACACGGCTGAGGTGTTTTGCATACACAAGTCAATGACAATTTGGAGACACCAATTAACCGAGCATGCATGTCTTTGGACTGTGGGAGGAAACTGGAGTACCTGGAGTAACAAACGCAGACACGGGGAGGACATGCAGACTCCACACAGAAAGAACCCAGGCCGCTCCACCCCTGGGATTGAACCCGGGACCTTATTGTTGTGAGGTAGCGGTGCTACCCACCGAGCTACCGCGCTGTCCATAAGTGCCATTAGGTATACTAAAATAATCACCTTGATCACCATGACCAGGCAGTCTGTCAGATGTCTTGTAGACGTCGCTTGTTACACCACTGCAGCGGTGTTTTAGCCATTATTTAACCTAATCCTGCTGGCTAGGTGGGTAGGCCATTACGCCCTTGAACCGATGCTAATTTAGCGTGACCAAACATGTAAGTCTTTGGACTGTTTGAGGAAACCGCAGTAGGGCATGCAGATTCCACACAGACAGGCTGGTATGGAACCCAGGACGTTTTTGCTATGAGGCAGCAGTGCTACCCACCGAGCTACACTTAATACTAATACTTAATACACACACGTTCTATGCACTATACATGTATTCTAAGCAAAATAGTGATACCGGTGATACTCATTTGCATAAATGGGATTTATGAGTATTTGTTATATATTGCATCCAGTTATTTAATATTTCACATAACCAGTCTTGTATAATAAACATTCTATTGAAATATTAGCATTACCTGTTTGGGCATGAAATGATGTGCACTTGTAAAATGCAAAAGTAAATCATTACAAAAGGTTGTTATGTATAAATATATAAATCTTTATTTATACTTGGTTAACATTAAAATACATTTATAATGTATAAAAACACAAATTTCAGTGCATACATTTCACTTTCTCACTGGACATAAGTCTGTTGATAATGCAAATACTATTTGGTAGTACATCCTGTTTTGACGGTCTGTTACCGCCGAATGCAATACTTCAAAAGAAAAAAAAAGAAAAGGGGACTGTAACACGGGCAACTGTTCTGTTCTTCTGAATTTTGGCTACAATCTAGTCTTGGCACATGAACAGCCATGCACTTCATCCTTTGTATAGTGGCAACATTGATATTGACGCTACAAGTGTCTACATGCTGCATACATGTTGTCATTTATGATGATTACTGATGTTTAGTGACCAGCCTTTTCATATTATTTGTACTTAATTTAGCCTGCCCTGCAAGCCTTAGTACGTATACAGCACAGACATGTTAAAGCCAGTTAATAAGTGGAACATAAATATTTCTTGTAACTATCCAGTAGCCAGAGTGAACAGCTCTAAAGAATGGTATTAGCTGATGAAGTGTGATTGAATATAAGAGACGTAGGGCAGAAGAAATAAGCGATTCGCTGTTTAATAATTCATAGCTCAAGTTCCTCATTAAAAAGTGTGCTATTTATATTAATACAATTCTTTATTAAATAATTCATAAATTTTTATGCTAGTAATGAATCATAGAAGGTAGCATATATTCAGTACAAGTACTAATTTCCTGGGAACATCTTTATAAAAGCAAAATGCAAAGATCTCCATTCGATAAATGTTTACCATTAGAGACGTTTCAGTTTGACACTTGGTATTGGACCTGATATTAGTCTAAAATGCTGCATTGGTCTCAGAATAGATTTTCTTTTGTGAGGTTGACTGACACAACTCTAATCATTAGTGTGAACAGCTTGGCACCCACTGTCATAAAGCTAGTCACCACACACCTATGACCTTTTATCTAACCACATTACATGGTTCTGGAATACAGCTGGCTAATCCAAGTGTACAGTTATTTAACTTTTTTCCCTCTGCAAAGTTTGTGTTCACTGCTTTTTTATTATAATACATGTGCTTTGACCAGGCCTGCCTAAACCTTTGTATAAGACGGTAACTGAATTTTTATATTAGCCATTAATTGCATTTTTAGTGGCTAATTCAAAACCAAAAGCACAATTCACTTCAAATTCAAATAACTACTCAACAATTCAAATGATTTTTTTGTAAGAAATTAAGTATGATTGCGTGTGCTGTTAAAGGAAAAATAATCATCAATGTGTGTAGTCATTAACCACCAAAAGTGTAATATTTTCCAAAAACAACCCAACCGTAGTGTCTTTATTTCTGCAACACAATGGCCACTTTTGAATTGTAAGCTAATGTTTGGTATAAAAGAGCATCTGGTCCTACTTTTTAACCATTACAATTGAAATGTAATCATTTCATTTTAAACATCAATCTGATATTGTAAGCATGTTCATATCAAATTGATTGGACGGGTAACATGGATAATAATGTCTATGCTCTGGAGCTCCGTAGCCAATTACACAACCCTTAGACCACAATAAATAGCATTAACATGCTACAAACTATCAACCATTGTGGGAGACCCAGATCAGCTGTTGCTATAAAAACAAAAAACAGCTAAAACATTTTAAGACAAGTATATTAATATCGACTTTTGATTAACCTCTTTAAGTTTGTATGAGCTGTGTTGAATAAAAATTAATCAACAATAAACAATTAATTAAAAATTAATCAACACATTATGAACACTCACAATCCAGAATTCAACAAAGCTATTGTAAAGACTAGGACAAATCAAATAATCTGCCAGATCTTGTCTAAAAGGTTAAAAGATTGACGTTAATAGCAACATAAAACATTCTCCCTGAAACATGGCTCCAGAAATCCTTTAAAGCTTAGCCAAATGTATAGAAGATTTGTGATCTGACTAGAGACAATAGATATAGCTGCAATATGTTGTACTTTTTGTGTTCACAGTAGATAACAGAAATACCTGAGGTGGTCTATAGCTGTATCTGTGCATTCGCAACTGTGATTTTGGAGGCAATGTACACACAACTGCAGCGCTGCACCTCTTATTACTGTAGATCAGTAAAGCTCATTTAGAAGAGTCAGGTTAAATGTAAAGCAGCAATGTTATTGACTTTATAACATACTGTCACTTACTCCCCAAGTACAATGGTAACTACATGAAATATTAACAAGAAAATATAGTTATTGTAAGGAAATTTCATAGGTAAGAGGTTGTAAGTAGAATTATTCAGGGCGTGGTTGTGAAATTGCTGAATGCGTTTGGCTAATGGGTACTTAACAGTGCTCAGACAGGTGGTGTGGAATAACGAACAACATAGTTGTAGTCAGGTGGTGGGCTATGGCATTCTAACTCTGGATCCATAGATGAATCTTCCAGGCTGAAGTCCAACGAAGGCACAAGAGGTGCATACTTCTCATTTTCTGTGTCTGACAGGACAGACTCCTTACTCTTACTCTTCATCCTATAGCAGAAGAAAATGCATTTAACTACAGCACACTGTAAATAGTGAATATAGACACATTTAAGTTGAGGTTCACTGCAATTTAACCTTCTAATTGTTTCTACAATTTTCAGAAGTCTTCGCCAATGCCACCATTGACACCTTGTAGTTTTTTTGTGTGTTGTGGGAAAAGTCCATACTTAGAGTTACAGGTGTGGTTGAAAATTTGCGAACCCTTTAGATATTACTATATCTCTGCAACAGTGGTCTAGAATTCCAACCATTCTACACAATCTGTCTGCCTGTGGATTAGTAGAGTACCTTTTACAACCTGATGACCATCAACAACTCTCATCAGTCCTCATTTGTTTGTTCCATCATACTCTCCCACTGAACAGTCAATGTGTTTCACTCTCATCCAGTTTGACATCACACCTATCCTATCACACCCCCATGACTATGTCACTATCTAACACCTTTCTTTAACTTTCTGAGGATCTTGTTCAGTGAAATAAAATCAAATGCTTCTTTTTTTATATTCATTTTGAAATATCTCCTAATAATTTTTGTGAGCAGTATATGTTGAGCTTTCAATACAGTTATAAAAGCAGAAAAAATAACCAACTTTAAATCCCATATTCTTCAGAATTATTTACTTTTTGTACTGAAGTTTAGCACTTGGGACTTTAGTCTCAAGACTTGACACTTTCAGTGTATTACCTCTGCTTCTTCCACCTTTAAAGTTAATTCCAGAGGTTCACATATTTTTTGCCACACACAGATACACTATATAGACTTCTAACTACTGAGCTCTGCTTTTCTATCAACATTCTTTGTATTTTATTCATAATATAAAGTGTATATTTCTGGATTGTCCAAAGACAAACAGTGACAGCAGAATGGGTTGGACTGAATACCTCATTGACTCTAATGATGACACATTTAGTGGTTGCAGCTTCCAACAAGTCAGTTCATCAACTTTCTGTCCTGCTGTTCTTTAGCAAAGTCCACAGAGAATTGGCTTGTCAACTTTGATTGAGAACTTTTCTGGCCTGCACAGAACCTTGACTTTAACTCCATCAGAAACCTTAAAAAAGCACTAGATAGCCAACAGTGTGCCAGGACTTATTGTCTAACATCAGAAGCTGACCTCACATTCATGTATCAACATCTAGTCGAAAACCCTTTTAGAATAACAAAGGCTGTTGTGGCAGCAAGTTTGGGGGTAACCTCAATACTAATAGCCATGTTATGTTATCGGTGTTTATAAATGTTTGTCTATATATAGTATGTATTATTGGATATTTGTCTTATATTATTATAAACTATAACAACACTACATTATTTATAATAATATATAAAAAATATCCAATAATACATATGGATATTTTTTTAATATTTGATGTTTCGTGAGATTACACATAAGTACAGGAAGTTCAAAAGTGTTCACAACCTTTCAAACTCCACTGCATTTACACATTCTAGAGGGTCTACAACTGTGTGAGTCACTGCTATTGAAGCACATGTGCGCATTGAATGAACAGTACCAGGTGGCATTTCATGCACACAATGCAGACGGGGACAAGATGGACCAGTAAAGCTTTACAAGGTCAAAGGTGGCAGTGATCGAGTGGTCTCTCAGTAGGGGATGCCTCTATAATGTATAGATCATTCTCCGCATGTCTGGAGTGGCTCTTTTTACCCCAGCAGAGAGGCCTTAGCAACGTGGGCAAGGCACTGCCTAATGATTGTGGACTTCAGCCAGCTTTTGTCTGGTGAAGAGTAGTGATAATGAGTAAACTGTATATAGGATGTATGGAGGGTCCATGAGACAATAGCTTGCTTCATTAATCACAGAGGAATACTTAAGCAATATAATTAAATCTATTCCAACTATTCCATCCCATTATCAACATGAACTGTAAAATATATTTATATATTTAACTGGAAAATAATATTCAACAAGGAGGTATGGCTTCTTAGAATCTGGGTATTTCATAATGGCATAAACCACCCTGAATATGCCTTACATGTCAATAACCCATTTTTTATTGCTGGATTCACCTGCTTATTTGCCAAACATGTCATCTTTCAAGAAATGACTTTATTCCTTTATAAGTCTGCTGAGATTACTGTAATTATGTCTACAATGTACACTTACAGATTATTTCTAACCTTAATTCTAACCTACAGATTGGAGCCTCTGTACATTGCCCTTACCTTTTGTCACATTACAATCCTAAAAGGAAAAACAAGCAAACATTTTCCCATTGTATTTATGTATTTTTCTATATAGCCCTCACTGTCGAAAATAACATGTTAAACTGTGTATGAATTATAACAATTTAATGAGTAATGAGTAACATGTTATTACTGTACCTGGTTTGGCAAAGTGTTCCACAAGCATCCAGTTTGGACTAACCATTATAAAAAATACTCAAGTATAACCAATCACCTTTTAGATCACACATTTGGCTAATATATATTATCAATATATAATATATGATATCAATATATTGATAATTCAGATCATTTCAAAGTAAACCCAGCTGGTCCTTGAGGTTTCCAGTATAAGTAGTTAAGTTGTTAGGTGGTGTCGTTAAATAAGTGTTGTTAATTGGCAAAGTCAGAGATATCTTCAGTGAATTTTAGTTGGTATTTTAAACAAACACTCAAAGCTTTGGCTACAAAAATGACAAATAACTAAATGGCTATCACCTTTTAAATGTTTTAAGTTAAATCTTGTGCTCAATATTAAGTTAAATTCTGAATGCACTGCTATCCCTTTGTTGCTGTAAACTGTAAATTTTACCATTGCGGGACTATTAAAGGATTATCTTATTTATTTTACAGTTTTGTATTTAGTTTTTTAAATTTAGGTTGGTTCCTCCAATAAATTCCCACTGCCTTCCGAAAGTATACACAGTGATGCTTGAAAATGTTGGTATATTTATTAAAGGCCCGCACTGTTCTGTTATTTATGCAGGGCTTTTGTATGATCTTTTTTAAGACCTGCCTATAGATTAATGTCATTTGACAAGGCTACACTACTGTGACAGGGACTTGGCACAAATTCTAAACAGTTAAGATCCTAGTGTTCCCAAAACCATTCTGGTGAGCTTACATGTTTTCCAGTTTAGTAAGCAGGAAAGCCAGTGCCACACATGCAGGGAAGACAAAGGCATTAGTCACAAGGCCCAGCAGCCAACTTTAATAAGCCACACTTCCAACTTGGCTTTTGTTGTCTAGCTGCTGGGTTCATTACCTTGAGCAATATTCTTCCACTGTGCTATTGTCAAACAGACTGCCTCCCCTCACTACTTAAAATGGGAGAGACAGTGACTGCAGTCAGAATCAGAAAACAGTGGGGGAGGACAAAAATCTGTCCTACAGAAGAAAATACTAAAATAATAAAAAATACCCATTGGATATCAAAGGTTTACATAGTTACTTCATGTTTCTGCTGCATACATTTTGTACCAAATCAAAACAAGGGAAAACTTTTTTCCCAAAAAGATTATGTATCATGAGATTATGGCTTCCTGTATGAGGTCATTGTTTCTGGTAAATATTGATCTGTCCTGGATTAAGCCATAACAACTCATGTGATTTGTTTGCCACATCATGGATGCAGGTTTCTCCTTTGTTTTCACTCATAAATGAACAATAATTTAATGACACATCCTGACCATTGATTCAATTATCTCAGATAATTCATCTACTGCATTTTGTAGCCCTATAAGCAAAACCCCTGGTTCCTTATGAAATATATACTGTCACATCTCTCATGGGTTAAGGTCAGAAATTGGCCATTCCAAACCTTTCTACCTAGTCTTTGGTAGAAATAACCTGTGGGATTAGGATTGTTGTCTTGCAGCATGATCCATGTTTGCTTTAAGATTAAGTTCACAGACTGATGTGCTGAAATTTTGGTATAATTTAAACTTAATCTTTCCATTAATTATGGAAAAGAATTCTGGCATGAACATTGTCAATAAGTTAACATTAGCAATTGTTAACATTAGCTAATGTTCCTTTGCTCTTGGAGTGATTTTTGTTGGTCAACCACTCCTGGGGAAGGTAGCAATGGTCTTGAATTTCCTCCTTATTTACACATTCGGTCTGACTAATTTTCAGTGGCGGCTGGCCAATAGGGAACGCTGGGGTGCCGCCCCCTTAAAATTGTTCAGATATTAAAACGAAATAATTATGAACTGCAAAATAGTTAGACATGTGTTTATTCATACTGTGTGTCTAATAGACATGTTAGAATTTATATAAAAAAAAAAATATCATTGCATTTAATAGCTCACATTGTGCACACTTTCTATGTGCAGGGCTCCGGTCTAATGAGAGTGTATGTAGACACGTCACTTTTGGAAAGCAGGTGATCTGAGGCTAATTTTTAATTGGTTATTTAAGGTTTTTCACAGGGTGCAGCTCTCTGCATCCACTCTAATGCTTAGTGTGTCAGCATTGTCTTATTTTTCTAAAACATCGTGTGATTGCATAATCCCCGAATCAATTCATTAGTTCAACCTGTTCGTTAGCTCGATTCACGCTTAACAACATTTGCAGGCTGGAGTAGCATCATGAGACAAAATTCAGTTTTGTCTTTACAAAAAAATGCTTTTACAAATTAAGACTTTTCTGAGAAACTCAGTGACTCAGGACAGGCTCAATGCATTGGCCATGTTGCTAATGGAGATTGACGACTAGCCACAGAGATGACTGACTTTAACAAGAATGTAATTGAGAAATTTGCAGCCCAGAAGGAATGGAGGGCAAAATTCATGTTCAAATAGTGCTATTTTTTAAGATCTGTTTTATTTGTTTGTTTTTAATTTGTTGGTTTGTTGGCGTCCCCTCAATTTTTTTAGCACCAGCCGCCACTGCTAATGTTTGTTGGGCAACTCAAAACACTTTTGAGATGTTTTGGTAACTTTCCTATTCTAAGGTACTCAGAAATATTTTTTGTTTGTACCTCCATACACTTCTACAAACTTATTATGAAGATCAGAGTTATCAGATATACACTGCTCACAAAAATTAGGCGATATTTTAGTATGGGAGATTTCATTTTGAAGTATCTCCTAATTTTTGTGAGCAGCATATCTCTGTTCTTTAAATACATCAGTGTGTCTACTCACACCTGATTGTTATTCCTCTGATTGGAAACACATGCCTCGAATTTCAATTTTAAAGTAACTGCTAAGCCTAGATGTTTACATACTTTTAACCCCTCCCAGATATGTAATATTGGCATATTTTCCTCAAGAAAGAAATGGCCAGGTATAATATTTCTTAACCTGTTGTTTACCTTATCTTTATTTTCTTTTTGCACTTAGGTGAAAATCCAACAATGGCAGTGGGATGGTATTGGAGGATCCCTCCTGAATTGCGAGAACAAAATACAAAACTGTACACAGACAGGCACCGGGACCATTGCTAAATAATGAAAATCGGCATTAATTTAAGTAATCTAAGCAACTGTAGACTTACTAGGGTATTTTAGATAGTTGGGAAATGAGATTTAAGATGTTAAGAACTCCTTTATCTTTCATTTGATCAATGTTTATTTGTGTAGGAAGAATTATAGTCATATTAAAGTTATCTTTTCTCTTCATGTCTAACATACCCATTACCAACTAGTGTGTGGATTGCCTAAAATGTTATTTTAATGTAGTGGTTGATTTAGTTTCAACAAAGTTTTATAGGTTTTATGAATGAAATGTACTTACGCTAGGGCCATGATACTCAAGGGACGATTCAAGGAGTCTAACTGCTTTAGCTTCTTCAAATAATCAGAGGAGAGTCCCATACCACTGTCTGACTCTCCTCCCTATAAATTATAAGAGAATACATTCTTAAAAATGATCAATGACATAAAGAAGTTGTCTGTGTTATGTTTTCTGGACTTTTTTGAAAATGGGGCTGGGGGTTGTTTGCTCCTCACCTTATTTGTCCCATCCTGTCCTGTAACACCATCAAAGGTTATGCTGTGTGGACGAACCTTCATGTTCCTGGGTGAACAAAAAATCAATAAATCAAGTCCTTTAACAATCAATAATGTTTGGAACTAAATTCTTAAGGCAAAGTGAGTTACCCTTGCTCTATTCATTTGAACTCCGCAGAGTGACATTTTAAACCCATAAGCTTATGGGCTAATGGGTTTAAATGTGATGTTTGGAAAATCAACACTTTTTAAGGTATTAAGTTTAAAATAACTGCATGTGAATAAATCACTCATTCGTAAAAATAACTATAACATTTTAAATAAAGTTTAATTCCACACAGGTTCTATGTTTGTCATCAATGTTTTTTTCTGCAAAGGCTGCACACTTAGCACCAAGGTATTAATATGGAGAAATATTAATTTGTAAACTTGTACACACTTCTAATTTTTCTCCAAGACTGTATCATTAAATTAATCAAATGTTTACAATTATCTAGACAAAAAGTGCAGAGTAATGTCTGTGGAATCGATTCCAAAATTCCAAAACACACCGAAAGTCACCAGACATGTATAAACAAACAAAGATGAAAATCGAACGAAATTAAAGAGTAAACAGCAAGAACTGAACTAATTTGGTCCTGTGGTTTTGATGACCATTATTGTAGATTTATGTTCCTTTTCATCATCAGAGTGCCCATGTAACTGCTAAATTCATTTCAACACCATCCTCAATAAATATGCTTAAAAAGCCTGAGAAAATACAAGAGTTGAGCAAATATTATCTAAAGCAGACATAAATTCTGCGTACGTGTTTGTGGTTGGGGAGGAAATTCCTTACTGGCCCACAGTACAGTGAACACATGACTCTCCCCACTCTAATGATGTACCTGTCTTATCAGGAGTTAGGCAGTGCTACCAGTCCCTTAGTCACTCATGCATACCAGATAAGAGACAAATGCCAGTATACAGCTTTCGTTATTTCAGTACACTTTGATGTTTGTTTGAACATGGCTATAGTCTCTTACCATTGACTAATTAATACAATATTTATCAACACACTAATGTAAGGTAGGAAAAACCTTCAAACCAATGTAAGAGACTGAAACTCCTGAAGACTGGTTAAGTATTTACTGATGGTTCCACAACCACTGTATAACTGGGTGTATGTACTTTTGAATATTAATTGACTTTTAGTAAATATACTGCTTACAAAAATAAGGGAGATTTAAAAATGAAATATCTCCTAATAAAATATCCCCTATTTATTAGCAGTGTATATAATAGTATGATATGTTTAAATGTCGTTTTTCTGGTGAATGTTTTATATTATGTTATTATGTTTTATATTTATATTATATAATATTTTACCCAGGTTGAATGGCTGTGTACTGCATCTCACTGTATTTATAAATGTACAGTGGTGCTTCAAATTTGGTGAAACTTTAGAATTTTCACAATTACAACTAAACAATTAAACAAATGGGCCAACAAGCATATTACACTTGTCAACTTATTGATCCAATATGGCAAAAATGATCAAACATGATGTATCTGTAAGAAGCAAACTCTGGGATATTGGTGGGTTTGCAAGCATGAACTGCTCATTATATTTGTCTGTGAACTCAATCTCAAGAAAACATGGGTCAAGATGCAGCAAGATAATGAGCCTAAGCACACAAGCCATTCTACTAAATAATTATGTAAATTATTTTGAGTGGCCAATTGAAAAATTATTCTGATGATTCATATTGTTAAATGCAACAGATTTCAGTTCCAATACTGACGAAATGGTGTTTGCGTTGGCTCTGTGTAGCTCGTAAGTTACTTTATGGACAGCAATTTCTGTACAATTTATAACCGGGTGGTATCAAGCAGGCTGGTTTCTTGATGAAAATGGAACAACTGTCCAAGTACAGCACATTTGAATATTTTTCTTGTTTGTTTATTTGGTTTATTAAACATTTGCTTTCAGCCACAATGGCTAGTTAGACACAAGACTATATGAAAACACAAGGTTATATCAAAACGAGTTATACACACTCAGTTCAGGCCAATTTAGTGTAATCAGTTAACATAATGCACATCTTTGCACTGTGGGAGTACCCAGGGAGGACATGCAAAGTCTGTATAGGTCAGGATTGAACCAGGAATGCTGGAGCTTTGAGGCCACCCTGGAGGGTTTTAAACATGAATAGACGGAGGGAAACATGTTTGTATTTGGATACATTATATTTGTATGTAATATCGGATAATTAAATAAAGGACTACACAGATTTTTTTCTCATTTGTTTAATTAGCTTCTCTTTATCTGCTTTTAGTATACGTGTGAAAATCTGAAAATGTTTTTAAGACATATGCATGTGGACATATAGAAAATTCAAAAACAATCACAATATTTCTAGCACCACTGTACATTAAAAAAACATAATTATTTTAATCCATATTTTGCAATCATTTAAAAAAGATGATAAACTTACCACAAGCTACCCGAGTCTCTCAGAGACGCAGGTCGTGTGGAGTTTTCCTCAGTATGATCTGGGTTTGATGGGTCCACTTTTGTCAGCAGTGCTGTGTTGATAGGAATGTAATGCTTTCCCTCCTAATGAAATAAACTAGTTTTGAGGCCCACAAAACAAAAACATGTATTTGCTATCGTAGCAAAAAGTGTTCATAAAAAGCTGATTGTCGACACTAAAATTCTATACTTTATATCTATATTCAAAGACAAAGACATGCATATAAAACCAGACATTTAACAAATGCTTTTATTTATTTTAGACAAGAGCACTTCAAAAGGAAGTGAAGAAAACTGTTGATTGGAGTTCCCCTTCTCAGTTAGTCTTGGCATGCATGAACAAATCTCATTACCATATCCTTAGTGTAAACTCGGACCAATCAAAGGATCCTGACAGGACACTGAGCCCAATGACTCATTAGCTCAAGCAATGCCTAAATTCATTGTTTTTTTCTATACACTAGTATAGTATAGTATAGTATAGTTTGGCTATAGTTCTGATATTTCAAAGCTCAGCTGTTATGACAAAGCTGCCTTAATCAATTTTTAATAATTTAATTTTGTAAATTAGTGATCATCTGGGTGGCTTACTAACCTGCTGCACACTGGCCTGGAGCAGGTCTCCTAGAATCTCCACTAGCTCTGTGAAATTTGGTCTTTGTTGTGGATCTCCATGCCAGCAGTCCAGCATGGTCTGATATCTACAGGGAACACACACCACATCACACGTAGAGTCAGAGAAAATACACTTTTTGTTCTAGCATTTCATAAGTAAATTAAACAAACGACTTCAGTAATATATTTATATGAACACTAATTACGTGACGTGTACCAGAGGCAGCTATCAGTTTGATGAGATTGACAGCATGTCAGAAAAGGGAATCCCATCATTAGGGAATTTTCCCTCTGTTATGTTTACCATAGTGATAAATCTTGTCTCCTCAGCGTCAGTCTTACGTTACCTCCTACCACGCACTTCTGGCTATCTGACCTGACTGCCACCTTTCTGCCAGCTCAGTTCCTTTTATCCAGTTGTAGCCTACCATTAACAATCTTTGTGTTACATGAGCAGTTCTTTCAAACATTAAGTGTTAGAGAAAGTTTCTGCTTTAGTGTAGCTGCCAGTGAGACAGAGCATGTGGGATTTCAGCCCCTTCACTGAAGTTTTCATGGTTTGTAACATCTATGAAGAAAATCAGTCATAGTATACTGAAGTTCCCAACAATTAAGTACAGATGATGAGTGAACCCTGCTGTGTTTATAGAGGCAATACCTGTCAGGAAGTATTAATAATGAGGTCAACTACACATGAAGTAAATTGATTAGGAACAATCATACACAACAGATGACTCTTACATTCCTTTGACTTCCTCTGGTCTGGTGTGAACATAACTTCTTGCAATAGGTGTATTATTTATTGTGTTACATAGGTGATTACAAGGGATACAAAGTTATAATATAACAAATATTTGAATTAAGAAACATTCAGATGAAGGGATTTGGCAGCAGTACATAACAACTGACAAATGAGACCAGCAAAGTAACAAAGTAAAGGCATTTTTAGAAGCTTACAGCCTGGTCATCTTAAGTGGTTTTATATAGATGTGGAATTTCATCTCAGATGGTGAGTCTTAAGTCTTGTTTTACTGGTGGTCATAATTCATTACGAAATCTGTTTGTTTTCTTCACCTAGGATTTACATCTTTGACCGATGAATCAGTCCAAACAAACTATTCTGGAAAGTCACATTCCTGATGGGTCTTTGGGGCAACACAGACAATTTACTGGCAAAGATCTTTTATCCCTTTAACCCATAATGAGGAGGGTAATGTGAAGGTCAGGGTCAGTTCTATGGCAGCTTATCAGTACTGAGGCCTACTGTGAGGTTTCCAGAAGGAACAGAACACATGGAGGTGAGGTATACCTGCTGTAAATATATCCACATTTAAAATAATACCAAATAGTACTACAAGCCTTATGTACTATCTCCACTAACAAGCTTTAGAAAATATTTTACTCTCTGTGTTAGTGTTTTGGAACCAGCTTGACAAAATCCCCCCTTGCATCTTAAGATTTATTATTTGCTTGAATAATTATTTATATTCTTAACTGTAATAATGACTTGCAGCTATTTTAACATTTCTAAATTACACTGAGTTGATAACACTGCATTTAGAGCATTTACCCACACTCAATAATCAGAAATTAAGATTTTGTCAGTTATCTGATCATCTCTCTTTATCTGATTTCTTATTCGGATTTCTATATTAGAGTATGCGGTATACATGACCACTTGAATGATCAGATAACTGCAGAAATCCGACTTTGATCAGATTATTAAGTGCATGTAAACAGTGAGAGTGTTGCATGTGCATGTATTCACAAAAAGGAAATATAGTGGAGAGAATTGGCAAAAGAGTTTTTTATTATGAATATAATGCAACTTATCCAGCTACTGCAAAATTAGACCTAGTTCATCTACTTCTAGTTACACCATGTTACTATGTCAACCAATGTGTCTGACCTACTATGTAGGTAAACTACTTTAATGGTTTATCTAGTTTTTCAGCTATCAAGGTGAGCTTGTAGGTTACAAATAGATCAATGGCAAGTATCCAGTTCATTATGAAATGTCAACCACAGGCTCCCTGCATACTGAGTTGTTACACTTTGCCTTTTGCCCTCCTTAAGTGCACTGATATGAAGACATTTTTCTTGGTTACGAGCATTGGCCATTGTCATGGGCCAAGTTTTTCAACTCTCCTTTGTAGTTTTTCAAAGTTCAGTCAAGAGCTGTTTAAGCAGCACAGTAAAAGGTTAGTCAAATCAGAATATTAGGTCAACCAACCTAATATGAAAGCAAATCAAACTTCTGTCTTTTTAGGCTCTTGACTAAAATGTTTCCTACATACTCAAAAGCTCAGAAAATCTATACCATTTACTATACTATACTATACTATACTATACTATACTATACTATACTATACTATACTATACTACAGCAAATAAAATGATCAAACATACAAACGTGGGCTTACATTTCAGAAGAAGCATACTCAGGTGCTCGCATCCTGGTGCCTTCCTTCAAGCGACAGCAGAATTCCTCATCAATTTGTACACCAGGATAAGGTGAGGCACCTGTAAAAAAGAGAATATTGGAGAATTATGAAGTAATTTTCTGATTTAGTACATCGACTCCCTAAATTTCAAAGTGGGTATGGAACCAATTGATCAATAGAAGTATACTGCTCAAAAATTAGGGGATTTTTAAATTTAAAAATAAATTTAAAATAAATAAAATAATGGGGAATAAAATTTCCCATAATTAAATATCCCCTAATTTGTGTGAGCAATATAGCTGGATTTGGGATACTGGACTTTTTTTGGGTACACATAAGAAAATATAGCAAAGACAATGTTTTATTAAAATTAATTTACTGGCCATTTACTACAAATATGTTTACACACAGCCTGTATAAATTAGTAACTCATAAAAGTGTGTGTTGCAATATTGGCAAAAGTTTCAAGACTATTAAAACAATGATTAGTGTCCTTGCATGAAATATTTAAAATAATCTCCAATAACACTAAAATAATAGTAAAAACAAGGTTTATCTTGTAATGTGATCTAAAACACAACAGCAAAACAGTGCCATACAATGAATATTGTACAGTATAAGTAATATTATTAACAAAGTCATGGACCATATATGCATGCCAGTACTGAGGGTCTGAAGCAAATCTTCAACTTGGAACATTTTATCAGCAAATCACACACTAACACACCACCATGTATATGTGATAGTTGTGACAGTTCCCCAAACAGATGTTATGAACTGCATACTTTTATATGTATACTGAAGACCCTAGGAATAGAGTGTACTTGTTGAACATTACTTGTTAACATGGTTTGCATGTCTATCTATTTTCTTCCTTTCTTTCGCCTTTAGCCAAAAACCTATGTGTATGAGTGAAGGAATTTTCTCAAACTGACACTGACTCATTTTTGTACAACAGAAATTATTTAGACAGAGTCATAGTTAGCAGACCTGCATGAGAGCATAAGCAGTTTATTAGGAACAATGTAATAATATTGTGTAAGGCTTCCATTTCCTCTCAAAACACCCTCAGTTTATCATGGCATCATGCTGTTAATCTCCAGTTTGATCACATCTTCTGTTGGATTCAGAACTGGTGACTGGCTGTTTAAGATCAATGAACCCAATGTCATGTTCACAAACCCAGCTTGAAGTAACACGCTGCATTATCATATAGTAAGTACCGGTAGTCATCAGTAGGGATGCATATTGTCAGATTCAGTACTTTAATAGGCTATGACATTCAAGCGATTAACTTGTATTTGTTGTTCTTGACCCAAAGTGTGCCAAGAAAACAATCCCCACACCAGTACACCACCTACACTGCCTGGACTGCTGAATAATGAAGTAAGTAGTAAGATAAGCAAATAGAAATAAGTAATAAATAAGTAAGTAGAAATTAAGATTTATCAGACTGGTCTACATTTTTCCAGTCTTCAGCTGTCCAGTTGTGGTGAGCTTGTGCCCATTGCAGGCTCAGCTTTCTGTACTTGGTTGACAGAAGAGGAAGCCGACAAGGTCTTATGCTGTTATGCCTCATCTGCTATAAGGCTTGGCATGTTGTGCATACAGACATGCTTTTCTGCTCACTACAGTCATAAAGAGCATTTACCTGAGCTACTGTAGACTTTCTTTTAGTTTGAACCTGTTTGGCTATTCATTAACCTCTCTTCAATACGGTGTTTTCATCCGCAGACCTACTAGTGACTTGATGTTTTTACTTTCCACAGATTGGCCACTTACATAACTGCACGAATGTGAGGTTTACATGTGTTTCCTAATTATGTGCTAAATGAGTATAACTAAACCAGTTCAAGTTTTCTACAAAGTCTGACCAATGACCTTCTAAGTCACTGGGTCCCAGTCACTGGGGCGGGAGGGGCTTAAAGCTCCTGTTAACCTATTGTAACCTAACCATGCACAGTTAACCTAAATGTCTTTGGACTGTGCGAGCAAACGGTGTACTAGGATTAACTCAAGCGGGCACAGAAAGGACAGAAGGAGTCTGATGTTAGGATACAACTGGGGACACTAAAGCTGTGAGGTGCCCATGCTAACCACTGTGCCATTGTGCTTGCCCTGTCAATTTAGTGTAAATACAGCACATGGGGAAAAGCTCACATAATAGTAACAGTACATAACAGTTTGGTTACATACTTAAAATCACATACTTTATTGATTCTTTCAAAATCAGTGAATGACACAGTAACATATACAAAGCAAACAAGATAAGAAATGATAACTGCTTCCATCCAAAAAGAATTGGCCAAGATTCTCTGCAACAAATCGCCATGTGAAAACGCCAAAGAGTAGACTTTGCCTTATTCTAAACAGTCAATTAATTATATGTTATGCTAATTTGTTGATGGTAATTGTAACTTGTACCCCCAAGTACAGCAAAGATACTTACCCAGGGAGAAGATCTCCCACATCAGCACCCCAAAGGACCAGACATCACTCTGCGTAGTGTAGATCTTGTCAAATATGGCCTCTGGCGCCATCCATTTTAGAGGAAGTCTTGCCTGCAGAAACAAATGCAGAGTACCCTACTGTTCACTCAAACCCCTTTTTTCACCAGTTTGAACAAACTGCAGCTGCAGCTATTCATGTACAGCCAACACCCAGACTACAAAACAGTGGAAAGCAGCTTGATTACAAAGTCAGCATGACCACACTGGACCGCAAGCAAACAACAAAAAAATGTGGAATTAAAATACACAATGATGATAACTGAATGTCAGCAGATCTTGGCTTCACCAAAATATATCTGTTTGATCCAGATTAAGGCTGTTATTGTGGTTGTACTTCAAGTGGTTTTAATGATTACATATTAATGGATGATGTAGCAGTTTAATACGGTAGCATAACATCACAGGAACAAGAGTTTGAGTCCCAGTGGTGTCTTCCAGCCAATTTGGGTGTATGTGTGTGAGGGAAGGAGGGCAAGTCAGGGATCACCCCGCTGCACTGTAACATCAAACCCTACACAACCCTGAGATCTCGGACAAGGGAACACTTATAATTGCAACCTGCATTCTCTGGGGATAGGCGCAGAGGCTGAGGCGATTCTAATCAGAAAAAATATAACTTAATATAATGTAATATAAATTAATATAATATAATATAAAATATAAAAGCAATACTATACAGTAATGGCTGAAAATTGAGACCAGGGGTAAATAATGCATGCATTATACTGTAGGATTTAGAGGTTTCACGGAACACTTACATCTCCTTTACGCACGTAGTCTGGATCTTTATAGATGTCTCTTGCAAGTCCAAAATCACAAATCTTCACAACGTTGTTTTCAGACAAAAGAATGTTCCGTGCTGCCAAATCACGGTGAATACACTGGAGGAAAGTGAAGCCATCATCAGACTGAAACATTTAAAATTCTGAGAAGTTGAGCTATAGATCACAGGCCAACATTTCATGTTTTATATTTACCATGTGTTGTGTATCTACCATTGAGAATACATTTCGCCAAAAAAACAATGTTTATGTGTAGAGAAACGGACACTGACTGTCATTATTTGTATGATAAAAATTATTTAGTAGTGCTAGACAGTTAGTGATCATTAGACGTAAGAAATGTCTAGGAATCTTTGAAGAGGACACACAAGGAAATCTCCAATTTAATGCCAGCTGGATACAACATGTAATGTTTGATGCAGATGTTGCACTATAGGAGAACAAACATGAAATGAAACGCCAAACATCAGACTTTAACCTGTCACAGTCTGACTAGCATGAATTGGTAAACAAAATTATTTTTACAAATGTAATTCAGCCAAGGGCTTACCTTTCGTGAAGCCAAGAACTCCATGCCTTTAGCCACTTGAAAACTGTAGCAAATTAAATCCTCCAGTGTCAGCACTCTCTTATATAAGTCTTCTGGGTCTGGGTTAAAAAGTCAAATAAAATTAGCAACTGCAACTGGGATTAGGTTTGAGCACTTCAATTCACAAAATTCAAACTGTGTCCAATATTGTCCTACAATTGTCCAATAATGACCTCACTTTAAAATCTGGCACTTATTTTTATATAATGTCTCAATCATTGGGTGGTGGTGGGGTGAGTGATAGTGTGAGTGTGAGCCTTCCATTGTCACACCGGTGTAAACAGTTTATCAAACCAACAATAACAGGCAAAAGACATTATAACCAGGAATACTTGGCTTACCGATAATCAGGGCAGGAAATAAATAAATTACACAGTATATACACAGTAGGTGACAGTGGCACCAACTAATATCAGTCTTATTTATGAATCCCAGAGGAAACAGCCTATCAGATTAAGATGGGAAAAACAACTAAAGGACACTTGCGAGCACACACGGTGCGGATGAGGTGAGGCAGGGGTGAGTGGGAACGGGAGGAGGCTGGGACGGGAAGGAAGACACTCAGTCACTACCTTCCTCTTCTTCCTCAGAGTCACAGTAGCTCTTATCTTCAATGAAGCCTGAGCTGGCTGAGCTTCCTGTGCTGGCCACACTCTCCAGCCTGCGTTTGAGGAGCTCACTCAGGTCGCACCCTGATCCTGGAAGCATTGCCTTGCCATCCTGAGACTGATGAAAAAAACGTACATGGTGTATCTATTTTTACACTGATTTAAGAACTTCAAGATCAAAATCAGTCAACTCCTACATACTTTATAAACCACAAAGTCTCCCCTCTTGCTCCTTAAATAGTTTGAAAGGTTGCCATACTTGCAGTACTCTACAATGATCATTAGCGCACCTGAAAACCAAAACAGATTATAACTTCAAATGCTCAGTCTGACAAACAATTTCACATCAGTTCTAAACAATATTTCTGATATTCTTACCTCCTGGCTTTGTGCAGGCACCCAGTAGATTGACAACATTAAGGTGATGACCGATATGAATCAGTATCTTGAGTTCTGACATAAGAGCCCTGCATTCACTGTTCGTAGCTCCTCCTATTTTATATGAATAGAGTAGACAAAGGAGATAGAAAGAGAAATGGATCACCTTGAAATGATGGCATAGAGAAACACATTATTAATGAAAAAGCTAAACTATTTGTCCAAAGGTAAACACAGATGTAACGTTATCATGTTTAAATAGATAAGTGCCTCCCACAAGTTGGTGCAACAAAGTTGGACACACACAGCATACACAGACACAATGACACAATGACTTGGTGAAAAGGTAGGCTCCTATGATAGTACTACGTGGAAACTAAATGTACTCTTCAGTATGACTCATTTTCAAGGGCAACGTTTGTTTATGGAGATTACATGGGTATACACTAGATAGTCCAATTGCTACAGGTTTATTAAAATGCATATTGCAAATGCCAGCACCTAGCCATGCTGTCTGCATTTACAAACATTTATTAAATAATGGGCTATTTAAAAGAATTCAGTGAAATTAAATATACAGTGGTGCTCAAAAGTTTGTGAACCCTTCAGAATTTGATGTATTTCTGCATATGACCTAAAACATTATCAGATTTTCATACAAGTCCTAAAAGTAGATAAAGAAAACTCAGTTAAACAAATGATACAAAAATATTATTCTTGGTCATTTATTTATTGAGGAAAATGATCCAATATAACATATTTGTGAGTTGCAAACGTATGTGAACCTCTATGATTAGAAGTTAATTTGAATGTGAAATGAGTTGAAATGAGTAGAGTCATGTGTTTTCAATCAATGGGATGACAATCGGGTGTGCGTGAGTAGCCGTCTTTATTTAAAAAACAGGGATCTATCAAAGGCTGCTCTTCACAGCGCATGCCTGTGGAAGTCTATCATGGTACGAACAAATGAGATTTATGAAGACCTCTGAAAAAGCATTGCTGATGCTCATCAGCCTGGAAAAGGTTACAAAACCATCTCTAAAAACTTATGAGTCCACCAATCTACAGTCAGACATATTGTGTACAAATGGAGGATATTCAAGACCATTGTTACCCTCCCCAGGAGTGATTGACCAACAAAGATCACTCTAAGAGCAAGGCGTGAAATAGTTGGTAAGGTCAAAAGGACCCCAGGATAACTTCTAAGCAACTGAAGGCCTCCCTCACATTGATAAGTGGAGAACCATCAGGAGAACACTGAACAAGGATGGTGAGCATGGCAGGGTTGCAAGGAGAAAACCACTGCTCTCAAAAAAGAACATTGTTGCTCGTCTGCAGTTTGCTAAAGATCACAGACAAGTAAAAAGGCTATTGGAAAAATGTTTTTTGGACGAAAGATTGAAAACACCTGACTCTAATTTCACATTCAAATTACCTCACACACTTTTGCCACTCACAAATATGTAACATTGGACAATTTTCCTCAATAAATAAATGGCCAAGTATAATCTTTTTGTCTCATTTGTTTAACTGGGTTCTCTTTATCCCCTTTTAGGACTTGTGTGAAAATCTGATGATGATGCCATATTTATGCACAAATATAGAAAATTTAAAAGGGTTCACAAACTTTTGAGCACCACTGTAGTACTGCAATAGCATGCCATTGTTGCAAAAAATCCTTAATCCTGAATCCTTATATATTCCACAGTCAATTATTATTATTCTATATTATTAACCGCATCTTATATACGATTTTATGCAGTTACAGACTTTCTGTGATTTTCGGAAAATGACACAAGAAGCAAATCATAAGCAACACAAATATTCTACTGCAGTTTTGCTTGTCTGCAATAAATTTGGAATTTGATTCACACGTGCAGCCGGGAAAAACAACATGTAAACTGAGAACCCGAGAACATTTAACTTGACAGTTTTATATATCACATGGGACAAGTTAAAACAATTACCCACGAACCAAACCTAAAACACACATTTGCACCAAACACTCATAACATTAAAACTACTTCCTTGTTCATCTGCTCTTTGGCTGTTTTATCAACTCCACTTACTGTATACTAAATTTGTAGTTAGAGACTGAAGTCCATCTGTTGTTCTGCATACTGTATTAGCTACTTTCTCCCTGTTAATTCAGTGGTGCATTATTCTCTCATTGTCATAGTCTCTCATGTATTTGTGATTACATGTGATGGAGTTAGTGTGTTGCTCTTTTGGATCATACAGAGCAGTATTGCCGGTGTTTTAACCACCTCAGAGTCAGTATTGCACAGGGAATCATCCACCAACCAAACACATCCAGCAAACAGTGTCTTGTGATCAACATCCTGTGAGCACTGATAAGGGATTAATGGATGACTAACACAAAGTGTGCAGTAATAAATGGGCTGCTGTATTTTACTTTAAATCTACAAGGTAAACCAACAAGGTAGATGTCTTAAAGAGTGGACAGTAAATAGGCACAGTGTTTAAAACCTCCAGCAGCACTGTTGTTTCAACTCATACGAGAGCAACACAACCAAAGCACGAAGAGCAACAGACAAACTACAGTCAATAATTGTAAACTTTAAAATGCACCTACAAGTTCCACTTAGTGGCACTGATAAAAAGGACACAGTACAGAAAAAAGGAGGTTTTACTGTTGTGGGTGATCGGTGTTTTTTAGGAGCAATGTAATAAACATCTGGATTTAATATCAATATGAATATTAGCACTTGACCATGTATATAAGAGTCATATTGTATAAAGAGTACCGAAACAATGTTATTTTTCTTAAATTATAAAATCGAAATGACCAGTTTACCTAAACTCCATCAAAGTGCCAGAAGCTGTGTTCCACATTCAAACATGACTGATCCTATTCTACAGCACTTCCACTGGGAGCAATTTTAGCACGTATGAAAAAACATGACTCTTGCTTTGTTCTTTTTAAATTATATACATAGTAGTTTGGTAAGGGTTGTTTTTTATTTTTACAAATACAGGTGAACTAAAGCAATGTTCTGGAAGCCAATAAGCACAGACACTGGATCTCATAGCACAGAGAGATTTGGAAAAACCTGCTTTTCATTAAGAAGTAACCCAAAACACATGAAACATCATCCTAGCTAGCTTCTTTCTCCCAATGATTAATGCCTTGGGAAGAATGATAACATAATGCCAATGCACTTACAAATCTAGAGTGTCTGATTTATGATTATTACAAGACACCATCACACAGCTCATATAAGTCATCAGGGCAGCTAATACCGCTTCACAAACTGCTGCTTATGTAACCAAAGGATTGAAGATATTTTGACCAAACCCATCTTTAGTGATACAGGTCCAAATAGAACATAAAAATGCAATTTTTTTCTGATGTTATCAGTAGGCAAGTGATATGAGCAATGCAATGACGTAATTTATATAAACATATCTGACCAATGTTCAGCATGATCTTAAAAACATCTGCTTGTACTTTACTAATACATATGTAAATGGACGGTTGCACCTGCATTATATGTAAACTTTTGAACCTGAGGCAAATTTGCACAATGACATTCCTAATAGGACGTCTGGGTTTTCAGTAAAGTAAAAAAAAAACATATGCAGCAACCTTAACACAGCTGTTAATACTCTTGCATCTATTTTGATGTGATACATGTCTGTTTTTAATCAAAATGTAATATAATTCGATCTAGATGTAGTGTTGTTTTTATTATGATTCACGGAATCATCATAAAGACAAGACATTTAAAACTTTAATACCAGATTTGGGGCTTAAAGATAAATTATGCATTAATATAAAAGTCTAGCTTCAAAGAAAGCATTTGATACAATTACAAATTAATCAATAACCTACCTTTCAGCATTTTGACAGCGACTGTTTTGCATGTTGACAGCTTGTCTATGCCAAATGCAGAAGCTTCCACGACCTTTCCAAAAGCACCATGGCCTAGGGTTCTACCTGTTAAAGCAGGCATTAAGACAGAGAGAGAAAGAGTCATGGTTTTGCCAGTTTGCTTTCACCTTGCCTTGAGACTCATAAATCAGGATGGTGGCCTGTAAATATATAGGCCTGTAATTAAAACAACCTGCTGAGCTTAAGACCACTTCACTGACCCTTTGTGGGAATTTATGGGATGGTTATGCCACAACAGCGATGGGTCACAAATAAATAATTGCTCAATACCTTCAATACCTTTGAAAATCTATCCTATGCCTTATTTGAAATGCTCAGATCAGCCTGCTTAAATTTCTCTGATAAGATCTTATATTGTTTTCCACTAGAACAGAAGAGTTTGTATGCATAAAGCTCACCCAGTCTTAGGCGATCTCTAGGGAACTCCCATTTGTTGCTGTCGTAAGGTAGGCGGTCACACTGCTCACTGAGCGGTATCTGCTCTGGATCCATGATAATGGACAGGTACCCTGTCTTTAGATCTGCAGAACTTGGCTACATCAAAAGAAATTTTTGAAATTGAAATTTCATATTACACTAGGGTTATTATTCACAATCCTTATAAAAAATACAATATGTAGTGTAATTTCAATATTCATTGTTTTATTCAAGCAAAAGTATACCAAAATCTAAGACTGTTCACTAAGACGAATAAAGAGAGATTGCATAATGTAAAACTGCTCATTCAGTCAAATTACAGCTAAATCCCATCTATGTTAATCGAAACAAGACTGATTTTCAGACAGCAGACATTCTAAGAATTTCCCAACAGTCATAAGTTCAGCAGATGTTCTAGTGGTTGAGAGCTATAATGCAGTACAGTTATAGGGTAGTAATACTTTTGCTATTCATGGTCCTTACCTTTCTTAGCTTGCGGATGAAGAGAATAAGCATGATCCAAAGGAAGGTGGCCGCTGCTCCCGTACACACAAGGATAATCACCTCAATATTTGGCTTGCCTTCATCACCTACGTTTATTCAAAACACACGCCACTGGTCAAGCACTTCAGTTCTCGGAGTAGCTCCCAGAGAGGTTTTGAGTTTTTTTTTATTATTGAGTGCCCATTCTTTTTAATTTGAATTTTCTTTTTATTTTTGACATTTAGTATACACATTGGATGTGTGGGACACATGGTCTTGTTTGTGCATTGTTTATTTATACAAAACACACTCTCAAATATCTGATATTCTATTCTCTGGGAGCTATTAAACATAGCGTAAACATATTGTCTAATCCATTAGAAATTCCATTTTCAAACGGCCAGAAAATGATGAAACAATGAAAGCACTTGCTATGTTTGACTTTGTTTAAATAAAAAAAAATATCACAAAACTTGTTTTGTCAGACAGCATATTTCAGACAGAAAACAGCATATTTTGGTGAGGACTAGTTTGCAAGGTTGGACGGAGACTATTCATTTGTGCTGCCTTGAGTTTCAAGTTCCTTATTCCTTTAAGAAGTCATTTGGCCAGTCATTAGTGCAGTTCTTTGCTGACAGCACAGAGGTCAACTCCCCAGTGAGCAAGCCCCCACTGCAACTCGCATCATAAAATTGCCCTGGAATTTGTAGTTCCAGAAACCTCAGTCTCCTCCTCATGGGATAGCTTAAATCTGAGGCTTGACTGAAGCTATTTCTTCTTTTCACACAAACACATGGGCGTCTATAAATAACCTCTAATTGAGTTGTCTGTTTGTATTTATTTATAAGCTTTTGACTAACATGAAATCGCAGACATAACAAATCTGTTATTTTCCGGTATATTGTTCAGCTGCATTATATCATAGTTCAGATGTCTGATGAATGGAATGGTAAAACAAGTCAGCTGATCTGGTACTTACCTAGGACAGTGATGACTGCGCTAGAATTTGCCACACCTTCAGCATTACTGGCCTGGCACTCATATACCCCCTCATCCTCTTTCTTGACTCGCTGAATTATTAAGACCCCATCATCACTAAGAGTAATTCCTGCAACCGTTAAAAAAAGTACGTTTTTGTTTCAAGTTACTTACAATGTGCTACATTTAATGTACAGTATGTACTACTAACTACATTCCTGTGAACATAAATTATAATTATTATTATTATTGTTATTTTTATTCTTGTTGTTTTTTGTCAGTGGTTTTCCAACTAGGCAGGAAGAACATTTTCTGCCCGCCCCTCTAATTAACACACCTGTGCCCCCTGTGTTTTGGAGATAGTGCCACTCCATCACTCACCCATCACCTCCCAGCCCTAAGCACACAACCTACCAGCCTTAATCACACACACACACACACACACACACACACACACACACACACACACGCACACACACACACACACACACACACACACA
>JAVSBV010000138.1:1436559-1446848 GCA_033117975.1 Parotocinclus spilosoma | reverse complement strand
CGTCAGATCACACTGGATAAGTTCTTCAAACGTTGACTGGAATTTAGTAAGAACTTGTTTTTTACAGTATTATGCTTAGCATGCTGAGTACCTATACATTATGTTGTAGATCGTTTCGAAAAACTTGTTTGCAAATTTATTTTCAATGAACAAAGTTCTAAAGCAACAGTAGTTGGGGACTCGGTGCATCGCGGGCTTTTTTAAAAATAGTAATGGAAAAAATATATCACGGATTTTCGCTGTCTTTCAACTTTTACATAAAATTTATATTATATACATCACAAAATTTATAAAAATATATTAAAAAAAATTCTAACAATAAAGGAATGTTAAAAATCATAAAATATCTACTCAATGTGTAGGATATGACGTGCTGTAAGCTTGGTATGGACGGAGCATGTGTGATGTGTGATACGAGAGTGATGTATGGTGTGTTAAGTAAAGAGAATGTTCGATTACTTCAGCGTGTTGCTTGATTATTTACCAGTTAAAAACACTACAACAGTGTATTTACTCAGCAGATAAATGCTCACCAAAATAAATACTCACTACTTGCCAACATGACAAGTTTTTGTCTGCGGTGTTGTGTTCGCTGTTTGTGAAAGTTTTATTATAGACTGAATTCATTCAAGCCCTACGATGTCACCCTAACATTCTGCAAGTTTTACCGCTAAAATAGTGTATAAATACTTAAATAAATATGGCGTCCCTACTTCGCAGATTTTCGTTTATAGCGGATGGTCCCAGAACGTAACCCCCGCCATAAACGAGGAAACACTGTATATGTTTAGACAAAGTTAACAACAAGTGTTTCTTAGACCACTCTATACTTTATCATATTGGATCCTATATTAAGTAATGATAAGTAAGTTAAGGTTGTGTTACATTAACCTACAGTTGGCCATAATCATTAACACAGAGCTTATTTTATAATAAAGTGTTGGATCTCATGTAATTTAGTAAGAAATTGATTGGAAGTAAAAGCAAAACACTAACAATGAATTGAGACATATATATCTGAATATTACAACCGGCCCTTGTGTTTACACTCACATAGGAACACTTTCAGCAATTACAGACTATAGTGTCTCTTTTTCTCTACATACTTTGTTTGTTCCCTGCTTTATAGGGGTCAGGACTCCCACAAGACCAGCCCATATCAGATTGTATTTGTGTTATGTGGACCATTTCCAGCACTGCAGTGCTAATGATTTGGTGGTGGTCAGTTTTGAAACACCTCAGTGTCACTGCTGGACTGATAATAGTCTACCAGCCAACAGTGTCCTGCAAGCACTGATGGAAGATTAGAAGCTGAACACAAACTGTACAGCAACAACAAAAGCCTTTGTCTCTGACTTTATATTTGCAGGTTGGACAGTCTAACAAAGAGAACAGTTAGAAAACAGTTTTAAATCAGCAGTGGCACAAGTGCGTCTGATCCTCTCATACCGAGACACACTAACACACCACCACATCAGTGTCACTGCAGTGACACCCAAATAAGATGTGGTATCCTAACAACTGAAGAGCAGGGTGGCTGTATAAAAGTATGTAGAGTAACTACAAAGTACTCCTATATGGTAAATAGAGCTGATATAAAGGACAGTGGCATTACAAAGTTTGTCCATAATATTCTGATATGTATCACGTTCTACACAACAAGCACTACATAGTCTTCAAAATAGTAACAATAAATTATTCAAACGAACAATTAACTAATTAGAATTCAAATGAAAAATAAGACATCTTCTGTAATTGTGCAGCATGTGAGGTAGGAAATCAAATGTTTTTCTTGTGTGCGACAGACCCAAAAAACTATAAAGCAAGAAGCTGGCAACCAGACACAGACTGAGCAGTAACTCTTATAGAAAGAACATGGAAATTTTAACGTAAACCAACTGAACAGGATAGAATCAGGATAGAATCCTTTAACCTAGTGAAACAGTAGAGCATTGGAACCTAACCCAGTGGAACAGGATGGAACCAGTTATTCTACCACGCCGTACCGAGGGGATCACCTTGCCAGAGCTAGGCTATAAAGCACTCCAAGCCTCTGTAGCCCAGTACTGATACCACCCCATGACCGTTACCAGGACTAAATATTTTTGTGCCATTTATGGATGGTGGCATTTATTTTTTTGTGACATAAATTATTGGTGGGCTGAATTCCTTATCACAAATAGAGCAAAATCGCACACTGACTGCATACCATAGCATAAACATTTTAATAATACGATTTGTGCTCAGACATCCTTTCTGGCTAGACCTCCATTGTCTGATCATCAATATAATCCTATAAAATATTATAAATACTATAAATACACTATATAGCCTTAAGTATTGAGACACCTACACATTATACCGTCTAACTTTTTTGACATCAGCATTAAGAAGGAGTTTGTCCCCACCTTTGCAGCTATAATAGCATCTGTAGCATCTATAACTATTCTGGGAAGGTTTTCGACAAGGCTTTGATGTGTGTCTGTGGAATTTTTTGGGACGTCTCCCAAGTGGCGAGGCATGGTGGTAGTTCGAACGAGCTTGGACGCGCATGTAGCGTGGGAAAGCGTATAATTCAAACACGCAGCCGGGTGGCCACTCTAGCTGGGACGTGTCTCATTACGAGAGGGCAGCCGACTAGAGTGAGGCTCAAGAGAGCGCAGAAGGCGCCGGAGCGTCGGGAAGCCATGCCGAGGCACGTATAATTCAAACACGCAGCCGGGTGGCCACTCTAGTGAGGGCGTGTCTCATTTCGAGAGTGCAGCCGACTAGAGGGAAGCTCAAAAGAGCACAAAAGGCGCCGAAGCGCCAGGGGGCAAGCGTGAGCTCGGGTGCACATGTGGCGCGAGTAAGCCAAACCGGGGCGCCTCCCATTCAGGACGAGCAGCCGGGAGCTCACGAACACGGGAGGGGAAACCCTTAAAGTGCCCCTAAAAATACAAAATACCTCCGGAACGTAACCCACTATCCCTAAAGGTGTGCATAAGAGGCGCGCGTATCGAATGAAGATGGCCTGGCACCGAACAGCGCTAAAACCCACACCTAAATAGCAGGAGAAACAGCTGTTCAAAATCAGGCCATGAATTTTACACTGGATATAAACCGCCTCACCGATTGCTCTGTAATGGCGACCGGCGAAGACGGCCGAACGCTCCGGGGCGAAAGGTAGGAACCCTACCAGTATGTGCACTGTGGTGCAGTCATGCTGGGGAAGTAAAAGACCTTCCCCAAACTGTTCATACAACAACTGCACCTGAGTGTTAGACCAACATCAACAGGATCCTGCATTTGCACAAGAAAATATCAGTGGTGAAATTAATCATTAGAAGGTGAGGTACTGGAGTGAAAAACACCCTCCCTGGATGGCAGACACCAAAGTTGTAGGTAATGAGAGGGTTACAGTGTGGTGTGAAATATGGGCCACCCATGTAATCAAACCCATTTTCAGACCCTAACTGCTGTGACAATGCTACAGGAAACATTGTTTATGTGAAAAAGCAGTGCACTGCAAAAAAAAAAGGTGATGGTGGGCTTCACATCTTGGAGAAGACATATAGTAGTATTCACCCTCCCATGCTGGATTTGTAGGTGGATTGATGGTTCAGATAATGTGTGGAAATCGGAAATTACTAAAGCGGGAGAAAAATTTCACCACTGTCATACTTTGATTGTGCATAAAAGCCTTCATCTTTAAAGTGAGTGGATGTACTCACTGCTACTACAGTCATGGCCAAAAGTTAAGAATGTCACAAATTTTGGTGTTCACAAAGTTTGCTGCATCAATTGTAATGGTGGCAATTTGTGTTACCTCTAGATTGTGAAGACTGATCAGATGATTCATTCAAGTCATTCCCTGCCATGCAAATTACCTTATCACAAAAATACTGCATTCCAGCCCTACAAAATGGTCTGCTAACATAACTTCAGTGATGATTTTTTTAGATCAGGGAAAAAGGTTAATAAGGACAAGACAGCTGATTTCACAAAATGTTGCCTAAGAACACTACAATGAATAAGGAATAGTATCACAATGTCCTTCAAGGGCAACTTCCCCCAGCACATCAGGAGCAATTTGGAGATCAACATTTTTTCTTTTAGCATGGAGAACCCTGTCACAAGGCAAAATGGAAAATCAAGTGGCTTGGTTTTACCCAGAAGCTGATATCCAGCATGCCAAGGCGAATTGCAGAAGTCTTATAGAAGAAGCGTCTTTACATAATCTGGATGTGTTTGTCAATAAAATTTTATGTTTTTATGATTTTTTGTAAAATTGTACTTTATTATACCATGTCAACGTCTGATAAAAGGCCCCCAAAAATTGGGTAACAAACTTTGTGAAAACCAAAATTTGTGCCATTCTCAAAACTTTTGGTGACAACTGTATTAAAATGACTAACTATTAGGAATTTATGTAAATTTACCCTTAGAGAGTTTGGTTAGAGCATCTCTCCAAACCGTTTTGAGAGTGGAGCAATTCTTCCACAAACTCCTCTTCACTTTAACAAAGCAAAAGCTTCTTTCTCCACTGTATGCAAATAACAGTTTTATCAGGCGTACATCCTGCAGTTGGTAAAAAAATACTCATGATGCAATCAAACCTTTTGGCATTCCAATAATAAAATTACATTGACAATGGGCTCAGAATGCACAGACAGCTAAAAAAATAAAATCCATGCGTAACCATCTCAGTTCACATGACAAGGCACATCCTCTTCCTTTTCACATAGCCCTCATCATCTCCCCAGACAGCGATGCACTGTTTGGTGCTCTTCACACTGTTCATATATGAATTAGCTCCACAAGTGGAGATAAACATTAGACAAAAAGGAAAAGTGCATATAGTGCATATTTTTAGTCAGAGTCAATCAGTGGCTAGAACTGTCTGCAAACCTTAATGATGTCATGGGTGATAAAAAGGCAAGAGAATAACAGCACAATTAATCTTGTCTAATTGAGCTAATTTTATTAACTGTAGCTAATTTTATTCCTGAAACAATTTGACCCCTTTTGATCCCATGTTGGCTTGATATTGATTTTAATAACAACATGGCATTAGCACATATGAGCACCATCCATACTAAGTCCATATGTTTTAATGGCCAAGATCAGAATAGTTATATTAAACTCTGATAGAAAATAAAAACTTGTCTTTTAACTCCAGATGTTGCAGCTGGTAACAGCTGGTCACCATTTAATGATGTTCAGGAGGTGGGAGTTAAGCGTTCAAGAGTGGAAACCAGTCATTGGCATGTGTGTATGTGTGTGTATTTTTCTGTGTAGCTATCTTACAGGTCATGTGCTTACTTCCTTGTTGAATAACATTTATAACAGAGACTTTCACTTTGCAATACAGGGATAGGAGTGTTATATTTCTTGATAAATGAATGGGCAAAAGCCAAAACAGCAGTTCAGTGCAGGCAAATTTACTGATACCTCATCCGAACTTTACAAAACCTTATCCAACTTAAACCACTCTCTACACACAGTCCCCAATGAAGGCTTCCTGAGGTCTTCAATAAACTAACATAGCATCATTCACATACAGGCTGAAATAGCATTCATCTGAACAGATAACATGTCTAGAGTGCAATTTTTAAGTCTTTTGCCCACTGTAAACAGACAACTCTATGAAAAGAAGTGAGCAAAAGCCTCTTACGTGCAACTCTGCTCCGAATGTTTATGGTATTCAGTTCCATCTGTAGTGTTGATTCAGAAATTTGTTGTGAAGGACCTGTATTGACATCTAGAAGAAATTCTAGCCTGGAAGTGAAACGGGACGCAGACATAATTCTGACAAGAATTTCCTGCAGACTGGGATTTTTGTCACTACCGTTTAAACATGCTTTGAAACACCTACAATCAAATACAATAAATGCTTTTACAAAAACATTAACATTCGCTTTTCAACCAATTTTCCACGATATATTTGTTGCACTGTATCACCATTTTTACAGTGTTCCCTCGCCATTTCGTGGTTCACCTTTCGCAGACTCGGTGCATTGCGGGTTTTCAAAAAATATTAATAGAAAAAACATATTGCGGATTTTCGCTGTTTTGCGGAACTTTTATATTACAACTTCACAAAATTGATACAAATATGTTACAAATATTTATTTGAACAATAAAGGAATGTTATCAATCATAAAATATTACGATTTACAGTTAATAGCTGTTGTGTTTACTCAACCAATGTTTTAATGTGTAGGATATGACGTGCTCTAAGCTCTGTACGGACAGAGCATGTGTGATACGAGAAAGATGTATGGCATGTTAAGTAAAGAGAACATTCAATAAAAAAAAACACTACAATAGCGTATTTACTCAGCGAATGAATACTCACCAAAAACGAGAAGTAACACTAGAGCATCGCCCGCCTGAGTCTCTACTTGCCGACATGAAAAGTTTTTGCCTGCGGTGTTGTGTTCGCTGTTTGTGAAAGTTTCATTATAGACTGAATTTATTCAAGTCCATGCCACCAAAACGTTCTGCACGTTCTACGGCTAAAATAGTGTATAATACTTAAATAAATATAGCGTCCATAATTCGCAGATTTTCATTTATCACAGGTGGTCCTGGAATGTAACCCCCGCAATAAACGAGGGAACACTATATTATGGTTTTACCTTCACAAGGTAGTAACCGTACTTTACCCTAAATTTTCATGAATTAAAAATGTGTTGGCAACCCATTTGTGTTTTCAGCAGTATGTCTGATGCGCTCACGTATCGTTTGTAAACAGTTTTCTTGTTAAAATACCCTTTGTATTTACATTACAGTGGCATAAAAAGACTATGTGACTGTGGTCAACATCCATTTCGGTCAACAACCTGCTTCTCAGAATGTAATGCAGACGTTAAGAGGCGCATATCTGTATATGCTTGTTTTCCTAACAAAAGGCTGGTAAGTATACAGTACACTGTTGCAAGCACAGAAGCACATGCATTTTTTCAGGATGTTTTCTAAAAACAAATAAGCCACTATTACAGCTACAAGGTGTGGAGACAGACTCAGGATTTAGATGCTGCCAAAGAATGTTTCATCAAATGGTTTCCTGAATATTTCCATTTTAAAGTGTTCATCATTGACTAAATCATTTCATATGTTAGCAGAGCTAATTCAACCAAATATCAATGTATGTCCATACAGACATCTGAACAGCTTGGACAGCTCTGATTTATCTGTGGATCACAGAATAGCATATCCTCTATATACTTAAAGATGGCAAGAAAGTAACCCATTAATAAAACAAAAGGAATTTCATTGTGGTTTAATGGAAAGACACAGCCCACCTTACAACGGGCAGCTTTTATCTCTCAGTCACACTGCCAGCTCTGGCAATCTCACTTACATAAACCCTCAAGCCTACCTCACACCCTTCATAGCATGTCTCATTCAGACAGCACCTATCTAAAATTTCTGGAATTTTTGTGCTTTCTCACAGCAGCCCACTTGACTGCTCTGTAGCCACCTGACAGGATGCATGCCCAAATAAGGGAAGCTAAGGAAGAGGCAGACTTAAAGGAGCAGTGATACCTAAGTAAATATTTAATGCAACACAGAGGCAACATTGCATAAAACTATAATTGTATAAAAGTAGTGTGAATATGTCATAGACCTTGGTTTCCTTATTATGGCATTTAGTGGACACTATGGGGACTTTTTGAATGAACAATATCATTTTTCTTGTGTTATACTCAATCTGTTCCAGCAACTTCAGCCGATTTTTGTTCAAGAGATCCTGCCATGGTTTCTACTTTACACAGTAATAGAAACTAAATAAAAACCTCCTATGAAGCCTGAAACTCCTAATAATAGAACTGGTGGCAGAAAACAGCTGCTATACCAAACACTGCACATCTGAGTGACAGTCTAATCATGGGGGATGGGAGGGGGGGTTCTGAAAACGAGAGATAGTGACGAAAGGAAATAAGAAATGAGGAAAAGGGATATGAGGTACACGGAAAGTGCGTCGTACGGGAATGAGGTGAAGAAGAGAAGATATAATGCAGGACGTGGAAGAGTAAGAGAAAGAGTAAGGTGCCACCATAGTTATGGGAGGAACTAGTGGAGAAGGAACGTATAGGTGATAATTAAAGAGAAAATGCAAACCATGAGTGGTAAGAAATGACTGCGGGTTTATGACAACAAAGCTGTAATTAGAAACAGATGGAACTAGAACAGGAGACAAAAAAGGGCAAATAGAAAAATCCAGTCATGCTATTCTCTTATTGTTGCACACATTAATTTATATTTTGAAAAAACAAAACATTTTGCTCAGAGAAAAAAAAGAGATGTTAGTTTGGTTACATCACGCTGACACGATGTATGGTTTTGGTGCATTTTTGCCTATGTTATAATGCATATGACAGAGTAAGGTAAAGAGATGCATAAGAGATGGGAAAACATAGGTGGAGGGAGGGAGAGCAAGCGAGGCAGTCAGTCTGTGGGGATGCAAGCAGAGGGAGGAATGTGGTTTCCATGGCAACTTGAGGAAGGCTGAGCTCTGGGTGTCCGTTCCAGCTCTGACTGCGTTGCACTGCACCGGCCCTCGCCTCTCAGTCGGCTTGTTCCTTCCATCCTCCCCCACTCTCTTTATTTCTCTCCATATCTCTGCTGCTCCTTCTTTATTTGTGACACTCTATCTATCCTCCGCTCCTTTGTATCCCCCAATCCTCCCTCCCTCCTCACGTGTGGAAAGAGACATGACGCTGCATTCGGCTCACATCACCGAGCATTGCTGTCAACAGAACGTGCCAGGTTTTATATAATAAGTCGTTTAATGCAGAGAAAGGACACTTGACGTATCTTTAAAAATCCATTCAATCAAAACATTTCTAAAGCATGAGCCAAAATCGCCGCAACCTCGTCCACCTCCTCACTCAGTTCTCCACACAGCTTAAAAGGCAGCACCTGCAGGCAATGTGCTGCCATGTGCTTCTGGGCGTGTTGCGGTTTGGTAGGCATGTGAAAATGAGGTCTGCCATGATCCAGTGATACTCCAGCATTCTAAGAAACTGTGACATCTTACACATTGTGACATTGTAATTAACATGACATGAATGTTTTTGCCGCGAGAGGGATTTAATATTTCAAGTGTCCTGGATCTACCATCTAATGCATGTAATTGATCAGAGTGTCTTCATTCTGTGTCATTTATCGCATTACATTCACCAAAATAACCATAAGGCATCGAGCACAGTTGACAATATTTAGGATTTGGTCTTTGAATTTTGCCTTTTTGTGTTCAATATGGATAGGCAATGATGCCCTCCTTCATCAACCGACCAGGACAAAGTGGGGATAAAATGTGCTAAAAAGAATTATTCAAATGATTAAAATGCACCACCGTCCTCAAAAGATAACCTCTCATTTTAAGAAAAGACTGTGATATTTTGGGCTGTGCCTATTCTTTGCTTGTAGTAATTCTAAACAGGAAATGCATGTAAAGAATATAATGTAAAGAAACTCACTGAATCATCAAACATCCAAGTAACTACCGGTTGCCCACTAACCTTAGGAGTCTCCACATGGGAAAGACTCACAATGCCAGCCACTCTTTCCACCTTCTGTGGGCTCCTCCTGCTGGTCACTCGCACTCGTGACACACCCTCCATCTCTGAGCTCTGCTACACAAAGAGAAATTCTAAGTTTTTTATCATTGTAATTAGAAACGCTCCTTTCTAAGTTATTAAAAACTGCAAAATATGCTTTGAATGTCAAAAAACACTTGATTGTTTATTTTATGCTTGATTATTTACTAGAACATTACTGTCATGGAACAGTAACCCATGCATATTTCCTATAAAAATTACTACATCCCGATTATCCTTTGATTTTACAAAATCAAAATACTAAAAGCAAAACACTATATAAATTGTACTTGTAACAAGTAATGTTTTATTTGTAATTGTATATTTTTACATTATGGACTTTTAAATGCACTATTCAGTGGAAATATATACAATTGTTTTATTTAATATTATTAAAAATCATCCCCATGTGAAAACATTTCCCTTACCTAGTTTAAATAAGTTATTTAAATGTATACATGATTTTTTTAAAGCACCAAAGATAAAAATAGCATGTTCATCAGCATTACAATTCTAACAGATATAAAACTGAATATTTATAAAAGGTTTATATTTTAAAAAATAATTTTTGATTTGATGCTAAGCTAAATTAACAGGCTTGTTTTTCTTAAATGGTTGTGTTATACATATATATATATACACACACACACACACACACACACACACACACACACACACACACACACACACACACACACA
>JAVSBV010000138.1:1422306-1433774 GCA_033117975.1 Parotocinclus spilosoma | reverse complement strand
AATTATGTGTTTCCCAGAGAGGTATATATATATATATATATATATATATATATGTGTGTGTGTGTGTGTGTGTGTGTGTGTGTGTGTGTTTATTTAATCATGTATATTACGACGGCTTTGCTATAGGGTTTTACTATAGAGTTTATTCACCCCCAAAAATTACACAAAGGAATATAAGGATATTCTAAAATGAATTTATCAATGAATCATTATGCATGAAACAGTTGCAGAATGTAAACATGTTTTATTTAAACAAGTTAAAGTAAAACTGCAACACTTTTAAAACCAGAACCATTTTTTGCCATTTAGGACATCATTTATGACATTTATGACATCAAATCGAGCTTTTTAGTCACTGCTCTGAACTTGTTTCTAGGGGGTCCATGTCTTGCAAATGCGGACTGTTACTGCGTTCATGATGGCACTCCACTACTTTTAACAGTCATATGTAGTGCCTTGGGAGAATGCATATTCAAGTTACGTCTGACCATTTGGCTTCACTGTTTCACTGGTTGACAGCATCAACTCGATGACCATGATTTGAGTTTCATTTCATTCATGAATTAATGTCATTTCACACACATTCTCAACAATGTTTTGCTGATGTGATGGAATAAGTTGATATTGTTTCCTACAGTGGGTTGACAACCTTTGCAATATATAGCCTTTTTTTATCATCGTCAGATTTTTTTAAAACCAAAAACCTTCCAAACTGTAGACACAGCTTCTTTTTTGGAGCTAGTTCTTCTATTGCATCTCTGGTCTCACTTTCTTCATGTTCCGTCTCTGAATTTCTACCTGAATTTTTACTATTATTGTGGTTTTTTCAGCTATGCTATGGTATGGTGGTATATAAGAAATTAAATGTGTATAGAAAGTTAAAATCACTATACCAGATGAACTGGTATACCACCCAGCACTAAGCTCCTGTGTCTCAGATAAAGAGCCAGCTTCTGAAAACAAGAGTTGCTAAGTATCTGTTTCAAACCTTTGCTTGGGCTTGCAGTGTCACAGAGTTACATAGAACCATGATATGGACTGGTGCCTATTCCAGAGTGTACCTCTGCCTGCACTATACCAATGCAATGCAGCATAGACACTGTACTCCACCTCACGGCCCTGACCAGGGTAAGTGAGGGTAAGATGGGAAGCTACGATAGAAGTAGCTATCTTTTCAAATAAATAAAATAAATAAAATAATTATTATTGTTTTAAAACCTCCC
The DNA here is from genome assembly GCA_033117975.1 of Parotocinclus spilosoma. Taxonomy (NCBI): domain Eukaryota; kingdom Metazoa; phylum Chordata; class Actinopteri; order Siluriformes; family Loricariidae; genus Parotocinclus; species Parotocinclus spilosoma. The sequence goes on along the minus strand of JAVSBV010000138.1, from coordinate 1,432,551 downwards.
ATACCAGAAAAAAACATCAAACAAGCTTTAAACAAGACTATATATGTGCATTACATTTACTACATTTAGAGTGACCTATAACTGCCACAGTCTTACAAATTAAAGCACCAATTGTCAGTTTAGGGTCTTGCTCAAAGGGTTAGTTCAACCCTCAGCCTTTTTTTCAGTAATCCATTACCTTAACCAAAGAAGCTTTAAAAATTTTGTTATAGATAAAATTTCAAATTAGGGCGATGAACTGAAAATTTTTCAGATGTCTTTTTATGCCCTATATGGTCTATATGACCAAGAAATGTCATACATTATATTTGAATTAAAATGTGTTTTTAATTGGCTAAACAAGTAGGGAAATAGTTTATTAGTCTTTCCAGTAAAGTGACTGAAAACACCCTTTTGCAATTCAAAATTCTCTATTAGCTCTCGTAGTAGCAGGGCTAATACGCTTGCTACTGCACAGAAAATACACTGCTCACAAAAATTAGGGGATATTTCAAAATGAATATGAAGTGATTAAAAAATCATTTAACAAGATCATCAGAAAAGCAAAGGAAACTTAAAAGAAAGTTGTTAGAATATGCAAATAAGATTCAAAATCAGTTATCAAGATTGAGTATTGAGTGACATATTTATGTCGGTGAACAGATGCATGTCAAACTGGACAAGAGTGCCACACATTGACTGTTCAGTAGAGTGTATGGTCACCCAAGAGTGCCAAAACACAATGGCAGGGATTGCTCATTCACAGGATCAGATTGTCCAGGAGTTCTTGTGGTATCCTATTCGTAATAATTTTGAAATATCCCTAATTTGAGTGTGAGCAGTGTACTTTACTTTTTGTATCTAGTTAATGCAGAACAAATCTATAAATTTATAAAAGACAAATGATATGGTCATAAGAGAACAATAATCCAGATAGTCTGTAAAGTAAGTAAAGTTTTTACAGTTTCTTCAGATGTCATATATTCTTGATGTAGAGTAAGACACCCTTATTCCTATACAGTGGTTGACATAAATTATTCAGAATTTGAAATCATCTATGATATCAGATATAGCCAGGAAAATGTAACACATATAAGAAATAATTATGTTCAAATGTAGGCAAATTTACACATATTAATTATATATTTTGAGTTTACAGGAAATAGTATTGTAATTGTACAATAGATTGGCTGGTGACTCATCAATGTTATATTATAGTGTATTTTCCCATCGGGTGAGACCCAAGTCTACCCAATCATTTCTCTCTGGGATAGACCTCTGAGCCCAATGGATAGATAGCCTCAATCCCTCTCCCTCACTCACAAATGACACTCCAGTGACCTTGAGCGTCCTCAAACTCAGTGTAACTGCACAACCCAGGGCTGGCCTATGAGTATGCTTAAGAGGGGGCTTGGTGTGTTTGTTCCCTTGGGCTTTCTTTTGGCAAAAATCAGACAGACAGTCTAGTGTAAACAATGAATAAAGCTGTGGATGGGGTGCATTTGCATTTTCCCCCTTGGCTGTTTATTTTAATTACATAATTTTGTTTACTGTACTTTAATTTGCAGGCCAAGTTTTTTTGCCTGAATGAACTCCTTGTTTTTTCTTGTTTAATGGAAGGGTTCTTATGCAATTATTTCGCCAATCTAGAAACCAAAATCAAAGAAAGTTGGGGCAGTATGGAAAAGCATGTAAGAACACGCACAGTGTTACTTACACTTACTTTGACTTTTATTTCACTGCAGACATTATGAACGTAATATATTTCATGTTTTGTCTGGTAAACTTCATTTCTTTTATCAAAGACCATTAATTCCTGCATTTCAGGCCTGTAACACATTCTAAAGTAAGTTAGTACTGTAAAGCATTTATCACAGAGGATACCATGTTTTTTTTAAATAACATTACTAGCTCTAAATTGTCCCATCCCAACATTTTTTTAATAGGTTGCTAGCCGGAAATGCAGGAATGCATGTTGTTTAATAAATAATATGAAGTTCACCAGACAAAACGTGACATATCTCGGGGTCATACTGTCTGCAAAGAAATAAAAGTAGATTAATAAAACACTGTGTGTTATATAATACTGTATATTCATTTTCCATAGTGCCCCAACACTTTCTGACTTATACCATTTTAGTCCAATTGTTCTAGTTAGGTTCTCTTTACCTATTGGTCCTCTTTGGACCAATGTAAAAAAAGATGTTTAGCTCATATTTATGCAGTAATATATACAGTTCTGACTTCAGAAATAGACATGTGACGTACAGTGTATTTCACACTTGAGAGCACACTTTCATAAAGCAAGAAATATTACTGAGTAGCTGAATGTTAAATTGTATATCTGCATTAAATATGCCCTGTCTCATGTTATGGGGCTACATTATTATCTCTTTTAGTCATGGGCTGCAATTAACATATACCTTTTAATACTATACTTTTTGACTATACCTTTTAATAATATGCTATACTGCCCATATATTGGCCACCTTATCATTTCTACTCCAGCAAATCTCTTAGTCAGCTAATTAAATTATCCACATTATCCATGTTGATTAAGGCGTCCAGAATATATCTACTTTCCCTGGAAGTGGATCAGTTCAGCTACTCTGATATGAAACCCGCTGAGATTTAATGGATTAAAAAACATTCAGAATTAGGGAAGATTTTCTGATGACTGTATGTGAACTACATAAAAGTACAGGTATGTGGCAATTAACCACATTACATACTGCGAAAGAGGTTGTACACTAAAATGGTCAATGTAAAAAAATGACATTACTTTAGTCAGATAGTTTTAATTGTATTTAATTGTATTTTAATAGAAATATAAAAGTGCACAACTGCTGATATGGATACACATTCTAACATTGGTGAATGATAACTGATCTTATTGATTCAAACTTTTAAACAAATTAAACATACATGATGTATGTGATTACATACATGATCACAAGACACACTGGTCCTGGCGGTGAGATGTTCATTATTCGGACATATTTTTGCACTAATTGAGGCCGTGCTTTTATTGCATAAAATGCATTAATAGGAAGTTGAATCAATATTCTATTTTCTTAAAGGGTACCTGATTCTTGGAATTTTGAAGCTGGATACCAATTAAGCAATAACATTTTAGTTTAACCAACAACTAGAATCTAGATGTAGAACTTAATATGGATTGGTAAGTCGATCAGCCTTTTTTGTGTGATAGCCGCTGAGTAAATTATGTAATTATCAGACCCAATACCCATATAGCATCGGATTGGGCTCATCTCTAGTTATAACCCAACATTGGGGAAGTCATAACACTTGAAAGGATTTTATGATTGACCTGAAACTTGAAGGCAAAATATTTATTGATAAACAGTATTAATAACGCAAAGGATCAGACAGGTTAAATTCAGTTTATATAGTTATAAGTTAGAGAAATATACATATATCCATGGGATAAATAAATCCTATGTACTACTACTTGTACTACTTACAATAGGACAGGTACATACACACACAAAGTGAAATAGTCAGCGGAAGGTCATACACACAAACACTAGTAACTTGGACAAAAAAGTCTCTAAACATATCAACTGACTTTTAGAACAAATGTGAGCTAAGGACCAAATGAACACACGTCCTGTAAGGTCTCACACACACTGTTGAGTTGACTGTGTTGATTTGGAGTTTAAGTCCTGACTTAAAGATTTTTGTTCTCTTTTATCTAATTTCTATAAATGTTTAAACCTCAGTCATTAAACATCATTAAACGTGCATAAATGTATAAAAGTCTGTGGGCCTCATTCAAAAATGTTCCCAAAATATTAGTAAGTACAGAAAAAAATCTAAACATGGTTCTGAGTACGTATAAAATGTTCTTAATGTCAGAATAGATAAAAGTAAAACAAAACAAAAAATTACACTTAACAAGAACTTGGGTTAATAATACAGTCTGTTATTTATAGAAACTTCCATACAGAAGCCTGTAAGGGCCAGTGGTTTGCTATTTTTATTTTTATCATTATTGTTTTGTTAAGCCAATTAGTTAATTAATGTGTAGTTTTTCATTAGTGTATTCGTAGAGTCAAGCAGATCCCTGCGAGCATATCTTCCTGTACCTGTAGATTTTTGGCTGCCAGAGGGAAATTGATCATCCCAGGAGTTTTAGATGGCATTATCTGTCTAGTGCCTTGATATAAGTTTATTTGTAGTGCAGAACATCAGCTGGAAGTCAAACAGACTGTGTGCCATTGCTTACTTCCCACACATTTTCGGAACTATTGACTATATACACCCTCTTGGGAGGAAAGGAGGAATGTTGAGTGTGTGGTTCCACCATTAAATTAAAGCTATTGCCGGCACCGGAAAAAGGATGCATCTGTAATAATGTGAGACGCTGCTGTCTTGTATGTAATTTAAATTCAAAATATACTAATAGTACATACATAATCATATTCAACATACAAAGTTTGGAATATTAAATTAAAAATGTTCAGTCCTTGTGTTGCAAATCCTGTTTTACTTAACATAAAACTCAAAAATAAAGGTTTTGATTTGAATGGTTTTGATTTAGTATTCAATAAAACACCGATTTTCACATCAGAATAGATTTCTTTGCTTTTGGAGGATGTTTGTTGCGTTCCTTAGTCCTCAGGCTTGAGTGTTGGTTATGGTCATTTTATGTTCATTTTAAATAAATGTTTATTTTGAATCAGATTTTTATGTGCAGTTCGTGATGCTGGTGTAAAGTTTTTTGTATGGTCCAGTTTATTTCACTAATAATTTACTAACATATTTATAAAGTTGTTGGGGCTGTATAATTGGTAAGCAAATATTGTTTTGTGTATTTTGTATTTTCTCTAGTGACACGTTTTTTTTTTTTTTAGAATATTTCATTCTAGTCACTTGACCTGCAGAGGGATAACTACTGTACAATAAGGCAGGCAAATCAGTGCAACATGATAGGTGTCAGTTGTTGAAGTATGTGGCAATGATATGGCAGTTGCAATCATCATAATCTGCATTTATTTATTCTGGCATTTATTCTTCTGTTTAACTTTCTGTGTTGATAACTTTTATACCACAAGAGATATTGCAAATCTGATTTCAATTGCTTTCAGAGACAATTGTGGTCTTCTTTGATATGATACATGACCACCTTACCATTGAAAAAAACTTGCCCTTGATCCAATATGGCGGCATTTAAGATGGCATCCATTTTTCAGACATAGCCCCATCACACATTACTTGCTGGGGTATTTAGATCCCTTTTGTTTCTGAAATAAAAGGTTGTCCTGTGCTTTTTGACTCACCCTGTATTTCGATTATAAAATATTACAGTGTCGTAGTTTTTAAATTATGTCTGTTGGGCTTACTAGGATCTGTATGCATTGGGAACCATTGGCAAAAATATTGTGTATTGAAATTTACATAACCTGACAAAACACAGACCTACAGGCAGACACACACATGCACATAAATTGGGTGAAATATAGTAGTGCAAATTAAAAAATCAAATTAAAGAGAAATACTGTATTATTTTTGGCCATTTATTTATTGAGGAAAATTATCCTGTATTACATATTGAGTGGCAAAAGTATGTAAAACTTTTGGATTAGTGTTTATTTTGAAGGTGAAATTAGACTCAGGTGTTTTCAAGAAATCTGGTGCCAATCAACCATGAGTGGGACGCTTTCTGAGTTTGAGCCAATACGGAGTTGGACAGATTGTGTACACACAGAGAAAATCAGGTCTTTTGTTTCTCAGTTTGGCAACAAGAATCTGGCATGTAATAGTCTGTGAGATCACAAAGGAAAGGGAGGACTCCTGTCAGTTTTCTCTTTAGCAGGTAAATTGCATTCTGTACAGGATTTAAGTCTGTAGATTGACTAAGCCAGTTCAGAACCTTCCTCTTGCCCCTGATTAACTCATAATGAATCAGTTTGCTTATATCTTTCTTTAATTTGACAGAAAAAATGTTTCAGTAGTGATTTCATTGTACTGCTGCCACCATGCGTGACATCATCAATAAAGATTAATGAGCCCTTCCAGAAAAAAACATGCAAGTCCACACCATGACATTATCTCCATTGCATTTCACAGATGAGTTTGTATGTTTGGAATTGTGACTAGATCCTTTCTTTCTCTAAACATAAGCGTTTCCATCACACTGGTAAAGGTAAATATTTGTCTAATCTGTCCATAGATCTTTAACCACAGTTAATTACCATGAATACCAAATGATAGGGCCTTCTGTCTGAGAACAGTTAATTAACAGACATAGGCTGGTCTACATGCATTTCTAGCCGCCCCTGTCTTTTAATCTCATACTCATATGTCTCTGTCAGTTATACACTGCTGACCTTGATCATTGACATAAAGTTTATGAGGTAGCTGATGTTGCACTGTAGTGTGTGGGAGGGGGTTTTGTGACCATGTGATCGCAGGGCAGACTACAACATCCTTAATGCTGCAGGAAAGTACTCAAATACTTAATATTAATATACAATAAATTGTGCATAGACTGTGCCCTTCACCTCAACATAATGAATCTGGAAATGCCAGTCCATAAAAATATGCGATAGTGGGCAGTCAGAAAGAATTTAGCAATATAACCCAGGCTGAAATTTTAGGAATACCTTAAACCCTATTGTTACGAGCAGTGGTGGTGTTTTTAACAGGACCCAAATATGCAGGATAAGTATATTCCACGTTGTATAATAATAATAATGGGGAAATAATATAAAACAACTAAAAAGGGATGAAGAGCGGAGCGTGAAACTCCTAACATGAAATCGAAAGGATAAAGGGGCACGCCGAGGTTGCGTCCCAAGTGGGAGCGAACTTGTCGCGAGAGGACGCCAAAGCGTCAGGCGGGGCAAAGGTGCAGAAAGCACAGTTTTGGGATGTCACTTTAATGGCGAGGTACTGAGATAGTCCAAACGCCAGGGAGCGAAAGTGAACTTGAAAGTGCATGGAATACTAAAAAAACAAAACCGGGATATGTCTTATAGAGTGCGTCTTTACCCGGTGGCTACTGTAGTCGGGGCACACCTCGAGCCAGCCGCCGACTGGAGTCCGACTCAATAGAGCGCAAGAGCGCCGGACAATGTACTTCTAACACAACGACCGGGTTGCTGCTGGAGTGGAAAAGGATGCCGCAGCGCCAGAGGGCGAACGTGAGCACTAACGCACACACCACGCGAGGGGGCGAAGAAATCGCGGAACTGGCTAAAGCGCAAAAAGGCTAGCATATAAGCTAAGGAAGCGCTTATAGCACGAGTGTGAATAACACACAAAAGGCGCAAAGCGGAACCCTAACATTTTATGTCTCATGTTTTTATATATTAATTTATTTATTTTCTATGTCTAATATTTATTTATGTATTATTTTTTTCTAGATTTATTCATGTATTTATCTATTTATTGAATTGTCAAATTTCGTCCACCGCAGTTTCATTCCTTGATCCTTGTTCACAATTGCAAAAACAAGAGAGCTGTCTGCACAGACCAGAAATGCTATTACCATCAAACACAAGCTGTCTAAATGGTACAAGACTTCACAAAGACCTTGGTATCCAGGCTTCAACAGTCTGAAATGTTATCAATCTAATGTTTCATCAGCAGTCTAATGCACTAACACAACACTGCAGGGACTGGTCGCCTTTCAGCCTGGTGAGGCAGCATATGCAGCCACAGTTGGCAGACATGGTGGAGGCCAGTACACAGATCATTGCCTGACACGGCAATAGCATCCCCTGGCTTGTCCCATGTGACCGAGCTTCTGCAACCCTGATAATCTAAAGCGTAAAAGAAAATGTGAGAAACATTGTTTTTTTCTTTGCATTTTCCATACCGTCCAAACTTTTTTTTCTAATTCGAGGCTGTAAACACATTTTTACAAAATGTTTATTTGGAAGATTGAGGTTAAAGATATAACATCACATCTACATTTACAGTATTTAGCAGACACCCTTATTTAGAGGACAAGGTCCTGGTGGGGACAAGAGTCACCCGAAAAAAGTAATACTTCTGTCTTGCCAGGAAAGTAGTGATCCACAATCCATGATGATAGGTCAGCTATATACACTGAGATCTTGGCAGAGACATCAATGTCCGAGGGAGGGAAGGAGAGAATTAGTTGGGCTTTATTGGCATTGCAGTGATATGAAAAGCCATGTGAGGATATAACCTCACCAAGAGAGCGAACTGTAACTGTAAGCTGTTTGCATATATAGTGAACGCATAGACTATGATGGATTACTTACCTATGCCGCCAACTAGGCAAGGGTTTCCTGTGACACTGACCAGGATTAAACGGATAAGACTTTGAAGGAATAAATGAATTAATGTATGGGAATTAAATATTTGAACTTGTGCAAACATGCCATGTTTGTTTGTTTGGTTGGTTTATTTAACATCACTTTATCAATGGCCATTTTAGCTACAGACACAAGGTTACATGAATACACTACGTTACACTGAAACTAGTCATATATATATATATATATCATATAATCATATAATCAATTAACCTAATGCATGTGCACAGCTCATACAAATTAGGGGATATTTCATAATGACTATGAAGCAAAAAGAAGCATTTCATTTTATTTAATTAAACAAGATCATCAAAAAAGCAAATGAAAAGTCACAAAAACTTGGTTGTTGACGCAAAGATGCAAACTTACTGATGGTGACTGAGTGGCAAGTGACATATTAATGCTGTGAACAGAAGCATGTCAAACTGGACGAGAGGCATAAAAATGCATAAATACATTTCATAAATGTGCACTTATGACCACATAATATATAAGTTATTATTTTATTCATTTCCATTTTTAGACCAGACTAAACTAAACATTATGTTGATAGAATGTGGAATTAGCTACGACAGTGTTTTAAAGTCACTGATTAAAACAATATGTAGGATTTCAAGAATAACAATGGCACACAATAATTTTTTGTATCATTCGCCAATTAAGCTACATGCTCTCCTTGAATGGCACAAATATGTAACCATTGACATTCCTTGTGAATGAGTGTGTCACACAGTGACTGTTCAGTAGGGTGTATGGTCACCCAAGCCTGCCGAAACACACTGACAGTGAAGGGGCATGGGCAGGATTGGATAATCCAGAAGTTCTTGTGAGATCTCCTTCTTATTCATTTTGAAATATCCCCTTATTTTTGTGAGCAATGTATTTGAATTGTGGGAGAAACCCAAAGTACACAGAGTAAACCCACAGGGAACGTACCCTGACCACTCAACCCAACAACTTCATACTATACGTGATGGTGCAACCCACCGAGCCACCATGCCAGAAATAAGGCATGTAACCTTTATCATGCTAGAAAGGGGCTTAATAATTATTAGCTTAGATGATAACCACAACATAGCATGTAGCCCAAAACCAGAGCAGAGCATAGTTTCGAAATAAAGAGTACTGCAAAGCCAAATATTTTCTTGGAACATATTGATTCACTAGGAATGTTATGAAGTCTGTGGGAATGTCCAGCTCTAAGAATGATAAAGCTCAGTGTGTCCTGAGCCATGATTCATACAGAAACAAGTCTTACCTAACAGAGCCTTAAACAGTTGGCTGCCAAAGATAGCAGAAACCTTTCCCACATTGGTCTTTAGAGCCTGCTCTTCTGGGCTAGTCAGACTAGCCTGATACTGCTTAAGTAACCCAACGGCTCTCTCAGTATCTGCAAAAAGAGGGGAAATAAAGCTTGGCGATGGATTACCGGTTTTGCTTTAAAAATCAATGTTCATAATCATGTTCAAATAACATTTTTAAGTAGTATGTCAATATTATTTCTCCCTTATTCCTACTTTACGTGTGTATCTGCATGTACCACAAACTATAAACTGTTATTGCTGCGCGGCATTCCCTAGTTTCCTATTGCCCCTTTTCCTGAAGCGCCCTCAGTCTGCATATTGTGTTGTACCCCCCCCTGTTTTAGTACATGTGCTTTCAATAATTAACTTACTTAACAGATCGTTTTTTAGCTGATGTGAGAGCAGGGAAAACACTTAAATGATAAAAGCTTATTTAACCACTGTCCTATACTACACAGCTTTGACATTAATCTGCATAGCATTCTAGGGGCTTACTGCATTATAGGGGTGCTGAAAAAAATCGATTCTTTAAAGGAGCGCGATTCCTAGTCCTGGCGATTCTGAATCGATTCAAAATGCCCCAAAATCGATTTTAAAATGCGTTTAACTTTTATTTTTTGCCGCTCCTACTCCCGAGCGTACTGCACATC
>JAVSBV010000138.1:1409506-1422206 GCA_033117975.1 Parotocinclus spilosoma | reverse complement strand
TGGGAATTTCTTGCTATTCATCCAGAAGAGCATTTGTGAGGTCAGACATGAGGTGTGGGATGAGAGGTTCTATCTCAGTTCATCCCAAATGTGTTTGATGAGGTTAAGGTCAGGACCCAGTGCACCCAACCATTCCTTTATGGACCATGCTGGGGCACAGTCATGCTGGAAAATACAGGCTTATGTTGGGAGAACACTACTGTCCAAAATGTTTTGGTAACCCTTGAAAAACAAAGCCAGAGACTCATCTATCAGACTGCCAGATAGAGAACCGGGATTTGTTAGTCCACAAAACATGTTTATGCTGCTCCAGAGTCCAGTGGTGGCATGTTTTACACCACTCCATCAGATTCTTGGCATTGTACTTGGTGATGTAAGGCTTGTATGCAGCTGCTCGGCCATAGAAACAAACGTCACAAAGCTCCCGGTGCAGTTTTTGTGCCGCTGTTAATGTCAGAGGAGACGTGGATATGGAGGTGCAGTTATTGAGTTATCAGAGAGTTGGCTACTTTTATGCCCCAGCATTCTGCAACCCCATTCTAAAAGGTCACATGTTCTACCACTTCATTGCTATGGCTCCTGAATGCTTCCACTTTTCAACAATACCACACAGAGCTGACAAGAAATTTCACAACCTGACTTTTGTTGGGAAGGAATGGCTCGTTCTAATGAGCTCACTAAATTTAAGTGTCCCCCCAACACTTAAATTTAGTGAGCTCATTAGAACGAGCCATTCCTTCCCAAATACCTGTAAAGACAGCCTCAATAGCTAAATGCTTGATGTAATACATCGGTGGACTGAATAAATCAGTGATTATTGGGTGTGTCCCAATACTTTTGTCCATATAGGGCATGTCTCGCAATGGTTAAGGTACCAGCACTGCCAAGTTGTTACTGTTGGGCCCTTGAGCATGACCCACAACTGCATGGACAGACTTTATCTTATGGTAACATTTTCTCATACAAACAGAAATCACATCAGCGATACTGGATAAAGTTGAATTAAATGTTTTATTTCATCTGATACACCTCAGTTTCTTTAATCTTCCATTTTTACAGCAGATGATGCATTTTCCACACAAATTTAGCTAAACACTAGTAGACATCATATTTCAAACAGACAACACTTCAGAATAGCACACTGCAGAATATTCAGTTACAACAAATGTAGAGCTGTTCAAGAGTTGCTTCTTGTAATTAAGTACTTACAAGTATTTGAATAATGTCAAACGCTAACATCTTAAAACAAGCTTGTTGTGTAATGCTGCTGTCAGAATGAACAGTTGAGCAATTGTGTGCGCCTGTGTGCACACTACAGATCCAGTCAGACTATGCTTCAAAAACTACACAGAGAGCATACAAGTGTTAGTGAAAATGATCCTTGGGATGAGAAAATTACACAACCAAGCCTCTGTGATACAAATCCCCAAACGACAAAAACTGTTACTATGGTCAAGCATTCGACATTTTCCGTTCTTAGTAAGATAAATAAATTAACAAATAATAAAAAAAAGTCATATAATGAGCATTAGGAACACATGGTTCAACTCCTCAATGTATGTCCCTGCACACAAGAAAGAAAAGAGTCTAGAAAAACCTTTGCATCTGTATGCAAATGAGCAGGCCTGATGAAAACACAATGCTCAGATTTGGTGCACTTTGGCTGAGAAAAACAAGTGTGTTACAGTCACCTTTAGTCAGCATGCTGGTTCTACAGCGATGTACCAAACACAAGGTCAAACGTGGCAGTAAGCACAGAGAAAGCAGAGCTGCTGAAATTTAGTATGCCTTGTGTGACCAACTTCTTAATTAAACAAAACAGGTTTTCTTAAATCCCATTTGTTTTTAGGGTTAAGACTCGATTAATGGGTCGGTTACACGATACAGGCTGCACGTTTGAACGAAACGCAGTATCTATAGTGACTTTTACCTTTTGAGAATATGTCCATAGGTACATTTTAGCTCCAAAGGTGAATGTTAAAAGTGAAACAAAAACACATAAATAATATAATAATAATAATATTAATTGTAAGAACACAGAGATTAAATGTTCCTATTTAATGTTAAGTTCTCTTTGGCTAAACACTGATACCCTGCAACAAAAGACTCAAACTGTAATGATCTGATACACTTGATTTCTCAACGTTTACCAATATGCCTTTTGGGTCGATTTCTCATACATTGAGGGTTAAATGACCTCTTACTAAAGCTGGCCATTCTACTTTCTCAAGAAAGAGCCTTTGAGAAATGAAAGCTACTGAGAAAAACGCAAATGTAAGAACCGTCAGCCATGACAATCAATACAAGTTCTGTTCAACTTGTTCTGTTCAAGTTCTGTTTAGTAATTCATTGCTTTTCTGTCGAGGTCCCTGATCCAACATTTCAGGTAAACAGAAAAAATTTGACAATGATGAGTGTGATAGCACTGATGCTCAAAAAAGGACAAGATTGATTATGCCATGTCGGTCTGCAATCATACATAATGCCATGCAGTCAGTAGAAATGAGTGTCAGCTGGGGGCTTAACCTATAGTGCGAAATTGTTACTTTTTCCCCTTTAACTTATACATATATATATTTACTGTAGATTTATTATAATCCATTTGAATACAGAGTAATAGCACATCCACACGGTTACTCCGAAAAGTCACTGAGTTAGGAGGAAATAAAAGGCTCTGACTCATGGCACAGGGCCACTGAGAGACGAGTTGAAGGGAGGCAAGCTGGTGTGGATCTGCAGTGGGTACTAGCAAGAGCAGCTGCTCTCGGTCACTGGGAGTTCTGGAGACTTCTCCAGTTTGATATCAATCACTGAAAAAAAATCAGTTAAGGATGGTAACCATACATCTCATACAGATCACACGTACATGTCTGTTATACATCTCACTTCACCTACCGGTACTCACGTTTTAGAGTGTAAAACAAACTTAGCATTCCAATTATTAGCCTCTTATAGTAGCTCCCGTTAGTAGGGTTAGATATCGTCTGCATTTTATCCATTCTGATTCTGTTTAATGATTTCAGTTCTTATTGATTCCAAGTTTCAATTCCAAATTGGTGAAAAAAATGTATAAGTATGAAGAGTAACTTTAGATTTTAACTTTTAAAAAACTTTTAAAAACTTAAAACAAAACATATTAAACAGAAGTGTTAAAAAAAGCCTAACTTTAATGCACTAAAGCAGTAACCTAGAAACACCAAAACATCTCTAAATTACCACTCCTGGTAAGTAATCATAACTAATGAATTGATGAACCCTGTGGTCCAAAACTTGGACCTAACTTGGTTTAAATGTGAAGAAAAAGCTTATAGTGAAGACAATACCTTTCCTTTAGGATCACAGGTTCACCATTCCAGCAGTAAGTATTACTTATCACCAATAGTAATTAAGACAAGTTTGGTTTTTCTAGATCATTGTCTTGGAACATCCAATCACATTAAGACTTGCTTATGTTAAACGTGTTAAATTCTCCTGGCTAACAGCAGCAGACTGCAGTCAGGAGAACATGGTACACTGCTGAAGCTCAACAACATGCTGGTGCCTTAGACATATCAACTTGCTAGACATTCTGCGTTTAGCCTTTTTATTTCTCTGTACCCAGTTCTTGGAATTTTAGAACTGGATTTTGATACCCTAGCCTACCCGTCAGGAATCCACACAAGAGACACTTATTTCCACAATCTGGATAATTTATAATAATATCTAACTTGTTTTAACCATAAGAAAGCTGCCACTAAACACATCATAAACACACCTTGTGTTCACTATGTATTCATGTAGCTAGGTACAATAGACATTCTAAAGATAAACATTCGTAAACAATAAGTCATATACAATTAACACTTTTTGATGGCTAAAAATTATCAGCCAATTATTGTCAATGACAAAATCCTAGTAAATATCAACAGAATATATACTGCTCACAAAAATTAGGGAATACTTTCAAATTGATTATCCCATAATTTTTGTCATCCATATCACACTCCCATATCACAACCCTCCCATTTCATCCAGGTTTGGGCCTGGCATTGAATATGGCTGCTAGACATTCAGACTGGGATACTTTTGAGACACCAACTGATCAAAGCCCATATTCATCGTCATGTGGGAGATAATAGGAGTACCTAGTGAAAACGCTCATACAATACAAATCTTAATGATTACAATCAGTACTTTGATAATATACATGATATTACACCTTTCAGGTGTAATAAAAGAGTGCTGGGTGCTACATGCTAATAATCCAGTCAGAACATGACCAGCGTTGCTTTTTAAAGGATACTGTCCTCTTTGCTTTTCTCGGGTGCACTGTCCATCCCAGGTAAGGCTGCAGCAACACGTCTGAACAGCTTAAAAAAAAAAAGTTCAATTGATTATCTTATTATTGAAATGATTAAACAAATGTAAAATAATATTCTACACAGACCATACTAAATTAACTGCAGGTCATTCTCTCAGATTCTAAAAGATACAGTTTATGTAACGGTATCGGAAAAACTGATAACTTTGATTTAAACATCCTGGTGTGTTTTTTGGTGCAGTATTAGGATTAACTTTGACCAGGTGTGCGCCCAGCCTCTCAATAGGATTACACACATTTACATTAAGGTAAGGAATATGAAAGAAATTCTACAACACTTGAAAACTTGACTGTACACCATAATATATAGTTGTAATAATATATATACACACACACAAACTGGTACAGTGATGGCGAATGCAGATGATACTAAAGACAATCACTGTAAGCATGCAACTAAAAGCTCAATTTGCACAAACCAGTTAACAAAAAGCAAAGAAGTCCTAACAGCACATTGGAAGCACTGTTATGTAAATAAAGGATTTACAACTTAACGATAGGCGAGGCTAAAAGGGATAGCAAAAATAGTGTGAGAGTGATACACAAAAGGTAGCATTAGAAATTGTTGGCTGGTGATGGGGCTAAGCTGCCCTCAATTCACTAAGTTGATACCTGTTTGACATTGTAGCCAGTTTTTGCACTGGTTTCAATGAACATGACATTCAGTTCCTTAGCCCTCTGCTCGCCCTCTTCCGTGGTGATCTGTCTGCTCAGGTCCGAGCAGGGAGGGTGGAACACAGGAAGAGAAGAATATGCCAACAAGAAATGAAAGGAAAGAAGACAGAGAAAAAGAAGAGGAGACTCAGTTTTAAATTAGTAAAGGAAAATGAAAAATTAGTTCTCATAATTGCCTTTCAAAAGCTCAGAAAAGAAGACAGAAAGTGACCAAGAGAAACCACTAAACTTCCAGGACAATAACAATTCAATACAGGACACCAAGAAGTCATTTAAATACCATTCAGATATTCACAAAACAGCCAATTATGCAGTATTATACTGTTCACTTGCAATTTCAACTTCATGTACATGTGCATGTATAGCTTCTATACAAGAATAACTGCAAACAAAAAGAAACTATTCTAAAAAAATGTGTTTTACATGCTGCTTTACCAATTAATATATTGTTACTAGGATAGGGTTTAAAGCGTTCTATATATTTGGCAAGGATCTAGGTCAGAAACCTCAGTAAGATACACTATACAATAACGTATAAAAACAACACTTTTGGTTTTGCTCCAACATTTCGTGAGCTGAACTAAAAATCCAGAACTTTTTCCATGTACTTAAAAATATTTTTGTCTAAATCTGTGTTAAAGAGCACTTCTCCTTTACCGAGATAATCCACCCACCTCACGTGTGTAGCATATCAAGATGTTGAGTAGACAGCATGAATATTACACAGGTGTACTTTAGACTGGTCACAATAAAAGACCACTCTAAAATGTGCAGTATTATCACACAGCACAATGCCACAGATGTCGCAAGTTTTGAGGGAGTGTGCAATTTTTATGCTGACTGCAGGAATTTCCACAAAAGCTGTTGCCTGTGAATTGAATGTTAATTTCTCTACCATAAGCTGTCTCCAAAGGCGTTTCAGAGAATTTACAGAATTCAACTGGTCTCTCAACCGCAGAGTAATCACACCAACCCAGGAACTCAGCATCCAGCATCTTCACCTCCAAAATCATCCAAGTCCCGCCACTGTTGCAACAATCAATTTACAGAACCAAAGAATTTCTGCACAAACTGTCAGAAACCATCTTTGGGAATCTGCATCTGCATGATCAATATCCTCATTCATCATTACGACTTAAGCTCACTTTCAATGGAATATGGCACATTGGAGAGGTGTTCTCTTCCCTGGTTTTCACTGTTTAGAGCAGACGACAGACTGCGTGTATGGCATCATGTGGTTGAGTGGTTTGCTGATGTCAACATTGTGAATCGAATGGCCCATGATGGCAGTGGGGTTATGGTATGGGCAGTCATATGTTATGGACAAAGAACACAGTGTTGCGTTTATATTTTTCTTTATTGTAGGTTCACTTACAGAAAAATCTCACTCCCAGAGTGGAAATACTGGATTGCCTGACTCAGCAGTTGACATATTTGTAAGCTGTACACGTGAGTTGTTAGTGGCTTGGCACATAAAAACACCCACAGGGGCGCTTAACAGTACCTACTGTTAAAACAACCTAATGAAATATCCCTTAATTTTAGTGAACAGTGTATTATTGAGATGGAATATGTTTTTGGTTATGTGTGTTAAAATATCTGTAATGACTGTGACTCTGTGACACAGTGAGCTTAAAATTTGCAGAAGAAAATGTGTGTTGGCAGTAACATTACCTATAATATTCCGGTAACTGGTTTTGCACATCAGCTTAAAGGAATTTTATGCCGTTCCTGTACAGAATAGCTTCAACTGTGGAATGCTGCAGATTCTCTTCACATGAACTGCTTCCACAACATTTCTATTAGACTATTCATTTTAAATATGTAATGTTGTTTTATTTATAACCATACTTTGATATAAAGACTCGTGTGTCTTTCTGCATGACCCATATTTTCTTCATGAGCAGATAAGGCTTCCTCTTGAATTTGCTAGTGTAATTCAGAAAGCCACAAAAGAAGTCCAATCCATGATACTACCATCACGTTTCCCATATGAGATAAGGTTCTTGTTCAATGTTTTCCTTTCTCAGACATAACACTTTTACTTCTGGCTTGTCCAAGTGACCATTACCAAACTCTTATCACAACCCTGCCAAGCACACCCTTCTTGTTCAGTGTTTTCCTGATGGAAGACTCAAAAACATTAACATTAGCCAATGTGAGATATGACTTCAGTTGCTTAAAAGTTACCATGAGTTATTTTGTGGACCATGGGCGCTTGCAAACCTTGCCCTTGGAGTGATCTTTGTTGGTCAACCACCCCTGGGAAGGATAACAATCACCACTAATTCCCTCCATTTGTATGCAATCTGTCTGCCTGTGGACTGATGGAGTCCGAACTCTTTAGAGATGTTTTTTTCACCATCACATTAACTGCTAATCCTAGAGTTTCACATACTTTTCCATTTACAGATATGTAATATTTATCATTTCCATCAAATAAAGACCAAAAGTACTTTGTCTCACTGCGTTTTCTTTATCCTTTAGAACTTTTGATGATGTTTTAAATCATACTTATGCAGAAATATATACAATTCTAAAGGGTTCACAAACTTTCTAGGGCTGCACAATGTCCCACGTGGTGGTAATTTCTTAGGATGCTATCAATACGATAAGCTTTTGCAGGACACAATGAGCAGCTGCTTTGCTTACATGAACACAGTTTAAATCAAGAATAACTACAGTTAGCATAACGGTTAGCATAGAAACAATCAACCACAGAGTTCTGTCTACACATCTGTGCTTTGAGACCCACCTGCTTGACGTTATAACCAGCCTTGGCGCTGGTCTCTATGTACATCACATTGAGCTCCCGAGCTTTTTTCTCTGCAGCCTCTACTGAAACTTGCCTGCCATAATCCAATGTAAAGAGGGTTGTGGAAATGATTTAAATTAAAATGGGAAAACAAGTGAAAAAAAAAACTTAAAGCAAAAACGCAACAATGACAATAAATGCTAACATAAATCCCAATTAGGTGATGACTGGAAGATTGCACTGAAATCATACAGACTTAAAAGTAGCAAATAAACTAACTAAATGTGATGTTGAATACATATAATATATAACAGGAAAACAAAAAATATATATATTTCAAAGTAAAGGATGATAGTGACTTTTCATAGTACTGGAAAAGTATATACAAAGCAAACGTCCCACTTTCATTTATGTGTTACCTTTTATCTGCCAAGTCTGTTTTGTTGCCAACCAGCATGATAATGACATCACTTCCTCTCTCTGTTCGGACATCATCTATCCACTTTGAAGTTTGCTGGAAGGAGTTGAGATCTACAGGCCAAAACAACAAATGTATTTTAGCTGAGAAGAAATTATTTCAGCTTTGTTAAATCACTGCACAAAAAGATGCTGCTGCAATGCAAAGATCTCAGAGAAAAGTTTGTAGAAAGTTAGTCTAGATGATAAGCAAAAAGTACTTAAATGGTAATAGAATACCGACATTGTACAATTTTTCATGTAAAGCTTTATTGTAAAGATCTAATTATAATAACTGTTTAGGGCAGGCCAGATAGTCATTGTTTGCTATGCCAGTAATGATGCTCATAAAGGTAATTTATAAAGACTTTCCATACACAAGTATAAAATAATGTATTATGTGCACATAGTTATTATTAGCTGGTATAAAAATAAAAAAGCAAAATTTTGGCTACTGAAAATGGAACATTTTGTTTACGACTATAAGAGAAAATAGACTGTTGGTGTATAAATGTCAGTCTGAACCAAATGCCTTACTTGCCACTGCCTGCATTCTCTCTTATGACCCAATTTTGAAACAGTTATTATAATTATTGTTAGTGGAACAATGCTGTACCCTAACTGACTGTAATTTGTTGTTTTAATTAACATGGCATGGCACAGACTTAAGTTTCAACCCCCGTTCCAATAAACAGGATTTTCCAATTACAGTGATACAAGTGAAGGGGTTTCCCTTATCTCCAAACCAAAGTCTCAAAGATCAGCATGAGTGAGATGCAGGCAACGCTGCTGAGACAGGACGAGAGAAGTTTGTTAGTCAGAAAGAAGTGGCTGGACAAGGGGCATGTAAAGGAGTTATAAAAAACGTCTAAAGATTACAATAAAATATTTTCGACAAAATGATTTTAAAACAATGTATTGATGCTCGATTACTTTGCCCATAAACACGTGATCAGTGACGTCCGAAGCTATGCACCCACATAACTGCTTTATTCATTGCCTCCAAATAAAAGGCAAACTCTGCGATGATTTTACAATGATCCTTAACGACGAACTTAAGAAATCAACTTCATGATAGGATTCTAATAATACACGTAAGAACACATTCATACTTTAAATTTAGAATTTTCCCTTAGCAATCAATATGCATTACGATACTATCCTGCACTCACCCGTGCTGAATGAGGAAGTCAGAATTGCTTGTCAGAAATTATAAAACAGTGAGGAAAAGCCATGGTCATGACAATAATTGTTTTTGTTTTTCACTTTCAATACATTATTCAACACTTCACATTATATATTCAGTACTGAATTATAAAACAAGGTGTGCATTAATGTTTCTGCCCAACTGCAGAGGATAATGCAACTGTTTTAAGCATGTTTAAATTAGGCTATGTTATAAATATACTGCTCACAAAAATTATGGGATATTTTCAATATATCCCATATTAAAGTATCCCCTAATTTTTGTGAGCAGTGTATATACAGTATATAATAACTTTCTCTTTTTCTCGTCTTTATTTTGATAGAGCACAAATTATGGTTTTTACAAAGTTCGCTTTACCAGTTTTTATAGTGGCAATTGTATTCTAGATTGTGAGGTGTTATCTGATGAATTGCAATTAATTGCAAGCCATTCCCTGCCATGACAATTCATCACAAAATATACTGCATTCCAGCCCTACAAAATGGCCTGCTAGCATGATTTCAATAATGATCTCACTAGCTCAGGAGAAAAGGTTAATGATATCACTGTCATGCTAATGGTTGCTTTAAAAAGGCAGTAATGCTTTAAAGTTTTATTTTGTTAACCATGTTGACATTACGGCATTAAATTAAAAGGGTTCACAGGCAAGGACATTGGTTGATCGGGATGCAATCTTACAAAAATCATTTAATGAATCATCATCAAGGAGTTTAAGGGGAGTTCTTCAATTACAGAAAAAAGGCTTGAGAGCATCCAAGATAGTCAAGCAAGCATCAGGACCATATCCTAAAAAAGATGCAGCTATGAGATCAGGTCACCATCAGTCCAGAACTTGTTGGCAGAAGGCAGGTGTGAGTGTATCTGAATGTACAGTGAGATGAAGCCTTTTGGAGGATGGCTTGGTGTGAAGAAGGACCGCAAATAAGCCACTTCTCTCCAAGAAAAAGATGAAGAACAGACTGATATTCTATAGCAAGTATAGGGATTGGACTGTAAAGGACTGGGTTGAAGTTATTTTCTCTGATGAAGCTCACTTCATGTTGTTTAGAACATATGGAAAAATGTCTGGAGAAAAAAGGTGAGCACTACCATGAGTCCAGCATCTTGAGACCACTTATTTGCAAGTTTGCTTCTCATTCATGCTCCAAAATTTGCCTAACACTGCCATGAATAAGAAATGGCATCAAAACTTCCTCCAAGAGCAACTTCTCCTGACAATCCAGGAGAAATATGGAAATGATCAATGCCTTTTCCAACATAATGGATCCCCATGTCACAAGGCAAATGCGATAACCAAGTGGCTCTGTGAACAAAACATTTACATTTTGGGAAACTATGCAGATATTAATCCCATTAAGAGCCTGTAGTTAATGCTCAAAATCAGGGTGGCCTAACAAAAAAAACCCCATAAACTGATTAGGCAAGAATTGGTTGCCATCATTAAAGATGTAAGAAGCTTATATCTTGCATGTTGAGAAGAACTGCAGAAGTAGGGTCAGGAATATAAATTGTATTAAGTATCCACTTAAACTGGATCAATTTGTCAATAAAAAGTTTTTAAAATGCATGGAACATTTATAACTGTACTTCATTATACGAAATAAACATCTGAAAAAAAGGTTCTACAAAAATTGATGCAGGAAAGTTAGTGAACCAATATTTGTGCCATTCTCTAAACTTTTGGGGGAAACAAATATAAACAAGTATAAACAAGGCCAAATAAAGAAATGGTATGGAAAGTGCAAAAAAAAAAAATACAAATTTGTTTATATTTATTTATTTGACTTGTATATCATTGCAGACAGTGGTTCCAAAGTAGCATCCACAAAAGGCTGAGGCTTTGAGGACAAGAGATGGGCAGATGGTTAAACAAATTTTCCTCAATTAAAAATCAAGCATTCTAAATGGCTCCAAATGAGGAATGATCACTGGTGCTAGACTAGGGACAAAGTCAAAAGTCATTCAGAAAAACAGTCTAGCAAAGTCAAGCACAGTCAGCCGAATATAATGGTGGTGCACACTGAATGCAAACCCTGTAATACCTAAACATGGCTATAATCAGCAGATGACCAGTATGAGTGTCACTGCTTTCTAATGGACCATCAGAACTGCTAAAGGAACGCACCCTCAGACACGCACCCTCAGACACGCACCCTCAGACACGCACCCTCAGACACGCACCCTCAGACACGCACCCATTAGGCCTGATGTTTTCTATTGCTTGTTTCTCGGATGTCCTTTCTAGAATCTACTGAGAAGGTAGTGTAAAAAATAATAATAATAATTCAATTTCAACCATTGGTGCTGCACTTTTTTTTGTATTATTCAAATATGATCGTCGGCGGATCCGCGAAACAGGCAATCAAAAACGTCTTGCCTAAGCATAATCAATTAACCTTGCACACGTCTTTCCACCTGGCTTTGAACTTTTGACTCTTTTTGTGAGGCGACACTTCTACCCACTAAGCCTCCTTGGTGCCTGTAAAATCATTTTCACTGTAAAGCTGCACATTTGCACCTGCACTCAGTCCCTCACCTTACTGTATGGCAACCATTTATATACAATGAAAACCTGTCTGTGACAGCTAAATGAATTCACGACACATTATTTCAGAAAAGGCTGCAAACAAGGTGCAACAGTCCATATTGAGATGGTAGCATCACGCAGTAGCTTCAGGTTTATGAACTGCACATCCATAATGCAAATCTCCTGTTCTACCACATTCCAAAGGTGTGCTTTTAGATTAAGATCTGGTGACTGTGGAGGCCATTTTAGTACAGTAAACTCTCGGTTATGTTTAAGAAACCAGATTGAGATGGTCTGAGCTTTGTGACATGGAGCACTGTCCTGCTGGGAGTAGTCATCAGAAGACGGTACCACCAGTCAATAAAAGGCAGGATGGATTTATACTTTCATGATGTTTATGCCAAATTCTGATCGTACCATAAAAATGTCTTCTTTCAAAAAAAAAAAAAAAAAAAAAAAAAAAATGCTGCAAAAAAATCGACTCTTCAAAGGATCGTGATTCCTAGTCCTATCGATTCTGAATCGATTCAAAATGCCCCAAAGTCGATTTTAAAATGCGTTTAAGTTTTATTTTTTGCCACTCCTACTCCCGACCGTACTGCATATCGCATTACGTATCCTCCCGTTTTCTGAAAGGAGTCCGCTAGCATGGAGCGGGAAGCATGGAGCAGGAAGCATGGAGCAGGGGGAGAGCGTGATTCGACCTGCCCCGTCGGCATT